>CAMXCT020003123.1:11687-75470 GCA_947184155.2 Cladocopium goreaui | reverse complement strand
AAGGTAGATCCCCACAACATCCTATTCATATCCCGTTAATTTCTGATTTTGGATGACATTTTTTGATGGATCTAGCACAACCCACCAAAAGTTAAAGCAACTTAGCATGGGATCAAACATCTCCACCACGATACATACCCTCTGGTAAACTAACATAGCTATTGAAAATCACCATTTTTAATGGGAAAATCCACTATTAATGGTCATTTTCAAAAGCTACGTTAAATTACCAGAAAGTATCCCATTCATTACCCTTGGGATTTTCAAACACCGCGAATATCCCCAGAAAACAAGACACATATCACATATCCCAGTACTAGCCCATAACATCCCACAACTATTAAGTATTGGCCACATTTTTTCATATCCACATAACTATACCCATGACTAATTGACATATTAATAGTTATTATAACTATTTACTATTGGGAATATCTATTAATAGTAAGCAACTACTGTTGATGCTTATTGATGTTATCAGATTGTTATCAACCATTACATCCATTGTAATAACATAGCTAATCACTCTTGATAATTACAAGTGATATACGCTATTTATATGTAACTATTTCGCTGATTAGTACCGTTATCCATATCAAGTAATAACTAATAACACGTACTAACCACAACTGATCATACGTAATATTTAATTCTTTACTACGTAGCATAAAAACTAAAACATAAAGTACACACTAGCACCATAAATCATACTAAGAACATCCAGGAACTAATTAGACCAATATGAAAAATAGCTATGACACCTATAGAACTAGCATAAACATCCTCTTAAACATCCTATTAAACATCACCGTTAGCTAATCTGATAACTTAAACCATCCATAGCTCCATAGCCAGGACTTTACCCCACAGGGCCTGGCGAACATCGGCTGGGCCTTTGCCACTTTGGCCATGTCCGGGGCCCGTTGCGGCACGGGACATCCAAAGTGTGGACCATGGAATAACGTGCAGAATTTACCATGTGGAAAACGGTGGATGTAACGTTTTTCAGAGTTGTTAAGTGTTGGTCTGTTTGAGTATTTGAGCGACAAATGGCGATATTCAAGGGAAAATGAGATGTTTCGGCAGCAGACCTTGTCAGTTCAGAAGCCCTTGACTTTGAGAAGCAATCTAGAGACACGCAGATGGAGCAGATGGTCAGAAGGCTAAATGATTTAGCAGGCTAAATCCTTCATTTTCCAGAGGAAAATTCATGGAACATCATTTTCGTCGGATTGCTTAATCTCCTTCCAGGCTCGTTTCAGGTAAGGCAGATCCATGTCCTGCGACTTTTGGTGCTTTGGATGCTGGCTCAAGAAGCTCGGTCCGACCGGCAATGGCACCATGATCATTCTGTAATTTTCTCTAATTATCCCTGAATTTGTCGCAACAAGTCTGAGAAGAGAATTGTCGCATTTGTCCTGGGTTTCGATTGCCTGCACTTGCAGTGGAGCCTGACCACAGGATGGACGGTCCAGGCGCAGACCACAGGGATAGATGGGATATCCCCACTGACAGGTTACAAACCAGCCATCCACAACACCCACTGAGTCAGCAGAATCTACTTCCCTGTACTGTATACCTAAGATGAAGGTAAGTCTATATCATTCTATATCTATATGGGTATGGATCAATACCTATTAATACCATTTTTAGGGGGATGAACATCCATTTACCAGCTATTTTGATGTTCACCAGGGGTACAAGGTTTTGACACACTGCCATATATGTGTATATATAATTAATATCTATATATATATATATACATATTAAATGATATTATTTTGGGTTAATTAATGTGGTAATCCTAATGCCATAACTACCTCGGGGATGGTAAAAAAAAAGAACCACCCATTTCAGCCATCTTAGCATCTTAGCCCTGTCAGGCTACGAGGATGTCTTTCAACGGCCATTGCTGAGCTTGGAAGAGGACTTGTGGCCTAGCGAAGATATTTTTTGGCATTTTTTGAATATATCTTGTTTTTTTTTTCCCAGATGAGATAATACTTAATGATATGGCTATGGATCAATACCTATACATACCATTTTTAGGGGGATGAACATCCATTTACCAGCTATTTTGATGTTCACCAGGGGGATAGGGTTTTGACCAATCCCCATATATGTTGGTTCTTTCTTCTATCTTGTTTCGACTTGGGCATGTGGGTCTTTGGGTACGGATGGTTAAATCCTTAAATCAAAGTGTTCCTGTACCCGTTCAAAATATGGCTTTTATATTTGTGTCAACGCCTTTTGATTGTTGGGGTACCCTCTGGTAATTCAACATAGCTATGGTAAATGGTCCATAAAAATAGACGAGTCACTTAATTTAATTAAGAACTGTGCCATAGCTATATCAATGTTAAATTATCAGACGGTATTCACTTTGACTTTGATTTGACTGTCTGTCTGTTCGCATGAAAGAGCAGCCAAACGTAGCATCTGTATCCCTGCATTGCAAAGCTCAGCTGACCTTTGGCTGCATTGCCCTTCATGTTCCGGCTGGGTGCTCCGCCGTAGAACTTGAATGTGTCACAAAACAGAGCAGCAGCTACAGTAACAAAAATTAGCAAAGAGGTGGCCCTGAACACAGAGCCAATGCTCCTCATTATTCATGGTTCTCAAAAGAACCTTATGATACTTTTTTTTCTGCGGATGAATAGCCTTAATAACAGCTGTTTTGATCCTCAGTAGACTCATTAGAGGCAGAGTCCACTTTTTTGGCAATGTCCCCAGTTGGAGCCACTACCAGGGAAGCTGACATCAAGAATTTCGAAACGTACTGTTTACCATTCCTGCTTGCAAAAGGTAATAGTATCACCGCTCTTCTGGTTTCATATTCAGTTCTGTTGGTATTTGTCACTTTTGCTGATTCTAATCCCAACGTTGGCACGTGAAATGTCATTTTGGATCATTTTGGTGGTTTGAGTTTGAGTCCCCGACTTTTTCTTGTTATAAACTTTCAAACGTTTCTTTTTCAACTGATAGAATCCAGACATCTTGTCTCTGATATTCTCCCTCCTCTGGGTCCGTTGGATCCTCTTTTGGTTTCACTGGCCAATGGCCATACTGCTTCAGCAGGTCACGTGTTTTTCCTTCATGATCTTTCCCGGCCGGCTTTGGGTTCATGCCAAAATTGTTGACTCCCAAGTTGTAGATCCTAGAAATTATCAGTCTTCTGCGTGTCCAAACGTCCAAATTGCTATATAACTGAACATGGGGTATCCTCCACAATATATATATATTAACACAGTATTTATCATTTTTTTAAAGAATCATTTGTCATTTCCTTCCCTATCATATTTATGTAGACGAGATCTTTTTCTAATAAGATTATATAGACCTATATACACAGTGTGGTAAACCCAATTCCTCAAATCATCACCGGATGCTAGGTCTACTAGGTTTATGGCATTGGGTTTACCAATGTTTACGTTGCCCCCCAGCCAAGCTTCAGGTTAGCCATGGCCGAACGGCACCAAGAGGCCCTAAGAGCCACCCTGCAGTCGCACCGACGAAATATGGCGAAGTACATGGCACAAATGGATGGCAGGTGGAACTCCTAGCGGCTTTTGGAGAGCTTTGAAGAAGATGGATATGGGGATATCATGGATATCACCAACATGAGTATGGAGTTGAAAGGATTTTAATGAAATTTCATGAATCTATAATGGGGATATGATGGTTATATAGTGCGGATAGAATGGGGATATTTTATAGGGATTTTCCATAGCTATAATGGAGATATAGATATAATGGGGATATGAATGGACTGTTGATAGAGAGTTATCCTGCTGTCATGAAAAACAATGCAAGAAATCCCGCCTTTTTGATGGGGATAATGATGGATAATGATGATTTACCAATGGATTTAGGTCAACTATGAAAATTACATAGAATTGCTAACGCTATCCCACAGCTATGATAGGGATATTCCATGGTGCCATGATGGGGGTATTAATGGATTATTGATCATCATGGTGCTCCAGAAAACTCAAAGTTTGCCACGGAAGCCGCGGTGATGATGATGTTCCATAGCTATGCATAGGCTATGTTAAAGTACTTTAACATAGCTATTGAAAGATCCACCATGTTTAATGGGAAAATCCACTATTTCTATGGTCATTTTCAATAGCTATTTTGACATAACCAGAGGATATATCCCATTAAATCCCATTAATCACCATTAAATCACCATTTTCCTATGGTTTTCCTATGACATAACCAGAGGGTAGATGGTTTGGTGATTAGCCTTCATGGCGATTCAACTCCCAATCAGCTGACCCCGGCTGACCCAGAAATATTTGGGCAACCACCTGTGGGGAGGGGATGGTTGAATCGATAGCTGGTTAGCTGGTATATATACTGTATATATGTATATATATATATACACATACATACTGTATCTAAACCTTTATAGCTGGCTCGTATCATGGAAAATGCAGGTTTTGATGGGAACAAATCCGAAACATCTTTATCAATTGGAGATAATTGGGGATGTTCTTCCCTGCAAAAAGCATTGTTGGAAGCATCGCAACGGTTAGCTTTTCACAAAGCCCTGCATGAGATTTTGGCCGTATCGAGATGGTCCTGGCGTTGGGCCAGACGATGATTCCCATTTTCTCGGGCTGATGATTTTTATGAGGATATACACTCTGGTAAACTAACATAACTATGGACAATCACCATCTTTAATTAGGTAAATCAATTACAAATGGGCCATTTTCAATAGCTATGTAACAAATTACCAGAGGGTAACCATTATTTTTAGGTTAGTCTTCGGTGAGTCATGATAAAATAAGGACCATTTCATCTTCCCGGCGACGATTAACAGTGATAACAGTGGTTATAGAGATTTAATGTTTATTGGTAACCTGAAAAATCCCATTTCCCGATGATAACCGTGGTCTATACGTGTATAATCATGTCTCAACGATCAAAGATATGGGGTCCACCGATGACCATTCAAAATACTGGAAGATCATTACTGAATCATGATTGGTTAGGGGTAATACTATGTAATGCTACTACCCTTCATGCACTGGGGAATATCATAATGGGAAGTTTGCTGACAAACTTTTTTTTGGTTTTTTCTTGGGTTATCCTCATTTTTTTTTGTGGGATATATATAAGTTATATCATGTTATATCTATTGCCTGTGAAACAGTTTGTGATTTCAACCAAGTTATCTCAAACTGGTGGATGTCCCTTAAAATTTAACCATCGGATTCTGGGAACTGAGGGTCATCCCCAGCAAGCCGTTGATTCATAAAATTGTCTGACCTGGGGGACTCAATTGATATAAGGATCTAAGGATTTGCCCATCTTTTCAATTGATTTTCCGAAACGCTGAAACAAATCTAAGGATTAGTAAGGATTTCAATTCATTTGAATCTACTTTCAATTGATTTTCTTTTATAACTTAAACGAAATCTAAGGATACGTAAGCATTGCAATTCATTTCCATCTACGATCAATTCATTTTCTTTTGGAAACTAAAAACAAATCTATTGATAAGGAAGGGCTTCATTTGAAATCGATCTACTTTCAATTGATTTTCCTTTTGAACCTTAAAGATCTCAAAGGATTAATAAGGATTTCAATTTACATCAAATTGTTTTCAATTCATGTTCCTCTTGAACCCAAAAGAAATAGACGGATAAGTAAGGATCTGAATTCATATCAAATTGCTTTCAATTCATTTTCCTTTTGAACCAAAAAGAAACCTAAAGACAAGTAAGGGTTCCAATTCATGTCAATCTACTTTCAATTGGTTTCCTTTTTTACCCAGAAGGAAATCTATCAATGAGTAAGGATTTCAATTTATATCAATCTACTTTAAATTGCTTTTCCTTTTAAACCCGAAAAACATCTAAGGACAAGTAAGGACTTCACAAGTAACAGCTTTACCCAAAGAAAGGTTATAAGATATTTTTTTTTACCCCAGAAATTCCTTGGCACAATAGAGTACCATCCAACAAAAATATATATTATTGAGATTTATTGAGGATCCGAGCCACTCATGGGCTACCCTCTTGCAAATTGCTTGGGTGTTTCTTTTAAAATAATGGCTTAATAAGGAAGTTAATCATTTGAAGAAATTGACATTTTGAAGATTCAATATATCATTGGGGTGAGCAAGATACAACAGCTATAAGAAGAGGAAGGGTGGACAAAAGGTTTTTACGCTTGAGGAAGAACATACTCCAAGAAGGGACTGGACCTACAAGAACGATATTTCCCCAACCAGGTGAGGGTTGTTAGATTGTATGTCAGCTGTCCCGCCCGCCTCCGGCCTTCTCCACCTCCCGCCTCCTGCTCCTCCTCCGCCGGACCTCAACTGCAAGCACTAGATCGCAGTGGTCCCCGCCGGACCTCAACTACAAGCTCTTGATATAATGCCAGATAGAACGCCAGAAAGAATGGCAGATAGACTGTCAGAATGTCAGATAGCAGGTTAGGTAAAGTGTCAGAATATATGCCTTGAAATGCTATGGTGGGGATCACTCGAAGTAAAGTAATTTTTATTGGACCTGATTTGCTGCTTGTCCTGAACAAATTGGGTCTGAGAAAAAAAAACACACACAACAGAGGCCCACCCTCCTCAATTTCAGGAGCCATTATTTTATCGTTGAAAAAAACACAAAATTTGGTACCAGGACACTAATCGGTGTACTACCATCTGGTTATTTAACATAGCCATGAAAAATGGCCCATTTATAGATGATTTTCCCAGCTAGAAACCTCCATTTATTTTTGGGATTTTCCATGGCTATGTTAGTCATAACCAGATGGTACATTGAAGCATGTCCAGTGGCCCCCTACTGGGGCGATTTCGCGCACCAGGAGAGAGTCATCCTCGACCATCTCATCATGTCCTGGATCCCCAAGCGACGCCTCCGAAGTGCAGGCGCTGTTGGGGGTTTAGGAATTGGACCACCACTCAATTCCTGGATTTAACCACCAAGAATTCATGGGATCTGTAAATTGTTTTTGGATTTCCAGCTGATTGTTCATGATTGCTAATGATTATTAATGATTATTCATTGTTACTAAGGGGTAATACTGATAATTCATGGTAAATGGAGATTTACCCTGTGGACATAGCTATGGAAACTAAACCATAGATGATTACTTAGTAAACATTTTTGAATTGTCGCTATGTTAAATTTTCGGAGGGTGACCAGCAATCATAGGGATTTTTCACAAGCCTGGGGAAATGGTCAACATGATTGAAAATGGTTTTGGGGGTTTCCCCTGCGGATGAAACTCAGAAACGTTGCTAAGCCGACTAATGCCTATTCCACAGCCATGATCTCCCAGTTGGTGGGAGATTCCTATTCGGGGGAACATCCAATCTTTTGTATAATAAGTTTGTGGTTTCCTATATATCCACTATAGCAACATACAACAATTAAACAAAACAAAGAAAGATATGTGAAACATGTTTCTCCTTTAGCTGTTCTATCTTTTTGGCAGCTTGAAAAGCGTATGATTCTCAGCAAAAAAACACCGTTCTGGCTGGTGACGCACCGGTGCAGATCTTAGCGGAGATCCACGAAGAGGACTTGGTGCCCAGGAAGCTGGGCACAAAATCGGAATCAGTGACCAGAAATCTGGGGACATGGGACCTGGGAAGCCCAAGATGAGCAGAACGGATGGATGATGGATGGCTACTAAAAGTACAGAAATTGACGGATCTTTAGGGACCAATTCCAATATATAGATATATATATATATATCTATATAAAACAACTATATATATATATAACATCATAACATCTATGATTCTGTTTGATATTGGCCAATATTGGCCATCCAACACCCTGTAGCACAAGGGAGTATGCCTTGTCATGCTGCCGTCAGGATGGGTGTCCTGCGGTGAATTTGTGGCCCAAAACATGTCCTATGGATTCTTATGGCTATGTGGGGGTTTCCATAAATGGCCAGGATGGATGATTCACAACTCCATGAATCAGAGATGATGGTAGTACATCAGCTTATATGGAGGTTTCCATAATGGGCGATCCCCAATAGCTGGATGGTTTAGAATTGAAAATCCTATCTATGAATGGATGATTTGGAGGTACCCCCATTCTAGGAACCCCCATGTGGGTATGGAGGCTTAGTGCTTGCCGATCGAGTGGAAGCAAAAAAGCCTTGGCCTTAGCAACTTGGTTTGGATAGTGGGCATCAGTGGGCGGTATGGAAGGGGCGGTATGGAATCTATGTGTTTTAGTGTTTTTTGTTCGTCCTGAATTGGTATAGAATAGCAACATCATTTTTCAATTGATCATGAAATACCATCAACTTTCCATTGGTATATCTTCTTTTCACTAGCAAGTTTCAAAATCATCATGAATTTTGAGCGATGATTTTTTCATGGAGTATTGTTGACAACAAGATGCAAAAAACCCCAATATCCCAACAAGAATCAAGCAAAGACCTGGGAAGATCCCGTTCTCGTTGTAATTATCAATGATATTCGCATTCTTATTGGTTGATTTCCCATCATTTGAAACGAACTCGAATGGAAAAATCGCCCCACAAACTCAAGAATTCACCGTGTGATGATGTTTTCTTCATATTTCATCATATTCCCAGGTTTCCCACTTGTCTATCTATATTGGGTTTGCTAGAAAAAAATATGATCAACCAAAGAAACATCCGTTGGCAACCGGCTACACCTTGCAACGTTCAACGGGCTTCGAGCCATCATACCATTCATGGTTACAGATTCTAGTGAAACGATCGCCTGAAACAGCTGTTTGGATTAAGATGATTAAGAATGCCCAATGTCAGCTATCCATACATATATATAATATGTATATATATATATACAATATTTACATCACGTATTTACGTACTACATATATCCATTTATCATATATATATATATATTCTACACCCTTTGGTAGACGAACATAGCGACGGAATTCCATGGGTTTCCCTGGGAAATGATTTACAACTTGTGGCTTATCCATAGCTATGTTAGTTTGCTGGTATATAAAGTACATCAACGGATTTATGGTTAATAATGGTTAATAATGGTTAATGATGGTTAACGGATTTATGGTTAATAATCAGTTTTTTTTGATAGATGGTGATTAACGGATTTACCCTTGATTCATGGTAATGATGGTTCATATTGATGGTGATTAATTCGTGGTTATGATTGGTCAATATTTGGTGAATAAATGGAGATTAATGGAATTACCCTTGAGTGATCAAACACACCAAACGGAGGTTTTTTAATGGAAACAACTATGAATGGAAGATATTTCCAGCAAACCATGTTTGATTACCAGAGGGTAACCTATTATATAAAATCCCATGTAACTATATAACCCATTAACATCCCATTAACAACCATTAGTATTCCATCAAAAACCATTAAAATTCCATTAAACACCATAAAAAATCCATTAATCACCATTAAAATTCCATTAAACACCATTAAAATCCCATTAAAATTCCATTAAAAATCCATTAAACACCATTAAAATCCAATTAAACACCATTAAAATCCCATTAAACACCGTTAACATACCATGAAACACCATTTAAATTTAATTAGGCACCATTAAAATTCCATCAAACACCAACACCATTAACATCCCATGAAACACAATTTAAATTCAATTAAACACCATTAAAATCACATTAAACACCATTAAAATTCCATTAAGCACGATTAAAATTTCATTAAACACCATTAAAATTCCATTAAACACCATTAAAATTCCATTAACCACGATTAAAGTTCTATTAAACACCATTAATATTCCATTAAACACAACTAAAATCCCATTAAACACAATTAAAATCCAATTTAAAACCATTAAAATCCCATTAAAATCCGATTAAACACCATTAAAAAACAATTAAACACAATTAAAATCCCATTGAACACCATTAAAGCTCGATTGAACACCATTAAAATCACATTAAACACCATTAAAATCCCATTAAACACCATACAAATCCCATTAAACACCATCAAAATCCCATTAAACACCATTAAATCCCAATAAGATCACATTAAACACCATTAAATTCCATTAAACACAATAAAAATCACATTAAACACACTTAACATTCCATTAAACACAATTAAAATCCCATTATCCCATTCAACACCATTAAAATCCCATTAAACACCATTAAAATCACATTAACCACCATTAAATTCCATTAAGCACGATTGAAATTTCATTAAACACCATTAAAATCCCATTAAACACCATTAAAATCACATTAAACACCATTAAATTCCATTAAGCACGATTAAAATTCAATTAAACACCATTAAAATCACATTAAACACCATTAAAATTCCATTAAGCACGATTAAAATTTCATTAAACACAATTAAAATTCCATTAAACACCATTAAAATCCCATTAAACACCATCAAAATCACATTAAACACCATTCAATTCCATTAAGCACGATTAAAATTTCATTAAACACCATTAAAATCACATTAAACACCATTAAGATCACATTAAACACCATTAAATTCCATTAAGCACGATTAACATTTCATTAAACACCATTAAAATCCCATTAAACACCATTAAAATCCCATCCAAAAGCAGTAAACAAACAATTTGCAGAACGCAGTTGGAGGAGAAGAGCTGTTTGGATTCGCCGCTGGCTGTGGCTCGACCATCGAATCAGCCCATCCTCTCAGAGGCTTTGGAGGCGCAGAAATTATATCCATTTGTGGAGACATCAATGGGAATTTTAATGGGAATTTTAATGGGAGTTTAATGGTGTTTAATGGGACTTTAATGGGAGTTTAATGGTGTTTAATGGGATTTTAATGGTGTTTAATTGGATTTTAATGGTGTTTAATGGGATTTTAATGGTGGTTAGTGGAATTTTAATGTCTAACTATTGGTGGTTAATGGTTAATGGTGTTTTTACTAACCATATCAATCATCAATGGGAATTTTAACGGTGCTTAGTGGAACAAATGTGGGAATTTTGATGGGGAAAATATGGGAAATCACCCATTTTTATGGGGAGTTTGGGAATTTTGTGGGATTCAATGGGTTTTAATCATTACTGGTTGGTATTTTTCCATATTCAGTTGGGATAATAATCCCAACTGACGAAGTCATATTTTTCAGAAGGGTTGAAACATGTTGCAACCACCAACCAGATGAATTCACCACCAATCTGGGAATCATGGGATGTTCCGATCAACCAAGGGTGATCCACCTTGCAGGTGGCGATTTTTCACGGAGCTATTGGATGTTTTTGGCCTTTTCTTGGCACGATTTTTCGACGGGGTAAAGAATAGGGATATAGTATGAGATAGTTATTTTATAAGATGTGTGCATATTGCTATTTTCATTTTGCCGGCTTCCTTGGGGGGCTTTAATGGAGATATAGCAATAGGAATAGGGAGCGGGATTATTGTAAATTCCTTCAATATCCCTACATTGGGAAAACTCCCTATAACAGCAGTATCCTGATTATGCCATGAACTACAGGTTGGTCAGTCTGTGTTCCCACTATGGGTTCTTTCACAATCCAAAAACAGGTGGTATAACGCCATAAAATACGCAACCAACAAGGCTGTTCTTAGTGGCCCAACTCTCATACATTAAATGCATACATCATACATAATATATATAATATATATATATATCTATACATGTGTTTGTATGTATATACGTGTATGGGTTACTTGTCATGACAACCTCATTACTACTGATTTCAGGTTGATACATTATGCAATCATGTTTACGCTATGACATACATGGAATGTATTGTATCTCGTATAGATGATATGTTATGTATTAATCATATGTTTGTATAGATGTCTTAGACGGTGTAAATTTTGTGTATTGTTACACAACATGCATTTTGTTTGTATATAGCAGCTTCACATTCTATGCTGTTTATATATAGTCCGCTTCAGTTTTTAAACCATATACTTGCATGTAAAACTACTTTGCAATTTTCGAGTTTATTCATGTAATTACTGAATATTCTATAGATGTGTAAGTTGCAGGTCTATGTACAGTATGACACTTGTATGATATGTTACAGTATATGATATGATATAAGTTCACACCATGCAAGCTTATATTTTCTTCATCGTATTTAGAGTGTGGTACCTATGTCCTGTCATGCTACATTAGTAAATATATGTGTCTACGCCTCGATCGATGACCGTCATAAAACGATGATGAACATGATGACACCGATGTTGACGACAGTGATGGTGATAATGGTGATTTTGATTGTGACATTATGATGACAATGATTATGATAATGACAATGATGTTGGTGATGATTATGGTTATGATTATGATGATGATGGTGATGACTGTCATACTAATGGTGTTCAAACTGCTGCTGACCACTCTGGGCAGGTAGAGTTCCCTCCATCTCCACATCCCGAAGACGAGCAAACGATGGATTCTTTGGCCAGGATGGATGATTCACAACTCCATGAATCAGAGATGATGGTAGTACATCAGCTTATATGGAGGTTTCCATAAGTGGGGGATCCCCAAAATCATAGCTGGATGCTTTGGAAACCATGGAAAATCCCATCTATAAATGGATGATTTCAGGGAACCCCTTTGGTATGGAAACCTCCATATCACAAATGTCAACCCCAGCAATATATGGAATACTTAAGGTTATAATCTGATGTACAAGCGCATCATGTTTGATATATCTAGGGTACCCATCATGTAGTTACAACAACACAATTTAACAGTCAGATTATATCTCATCACTGTTGTTGTTTCGTAATCCGAGAATGGGTTCCCCACCATTCTGATGTTTTTCACAACTGCCCCAACCAGGAATAGCTATGGTGATATGACCCTCTGTCGCGGAAAGTCACAATTGAAAAAAGAACGGCAAATCATAAATTCTCACCACAGTCAACATGGTATCATCTATTTCTATGGGGCCATGGCTTCATATGACTTCCATAGCAAACTCCCCACATTCTGGGCCCCAAACGATGATCTGAAATCGAGGTTTAACATGGAGATTGTGTGTCCCCAAAAAAGGTGATTTCATGGGACAATTACCCTCTGGTTATTTAACATAGCCATGGAAAATCGCCATTTTATAGCTATACCATGGCTATGTTAGTCATAACCAGATGGTAACATGCAAAATGGTGACATCACCAGCCACAATGGGGAAGCTGTTGGAGCATGTTGGATTTTCACCAAGGAGGGCGCAGAGCAGAAAGCCACGCCGCCACTTGGGAAATCCAAACCCTGGGAGGAATGACAATGGTGATGACTTACCCTCCAGTGAACCAAGAGTTTGATGTGGAAAATCCAGCATTTGTAGATTCCAGGGAAACCATAGGCATTCCACATCTATGTTGGTTTACCCCCCTAGGCCCCTTGGGTACTGATTATTGAATCTTCAGGTGGACTATTGATGGGAATTCACCACAAAAGTGATCGACCATTTCACCACATTTATATATAGATAGTAGATGGGTGGGAATGGGAATGGGTCAAAACTTCTTGGACTTTGGGAAGCACGGTTATTGGCAATATTTATCAATTTTTAGTCTCAACCTTCAGTGGGAATTGCTTCAGAAGAGCCATGGGCAGTCAACGGCAAGGAGAGAAAGGAAGCAATCATTTGGTATTTACGTGTCATGCATCCGCCTTTAATGCAAGGAGTGTACACTCTAGCAATCAAACATGGCAATCAATATTTCCGCATGTGTATATATATATATATTTGACATACATATTATATATATATATAGATGATGTTCCAATTAAAATGCACATTTAATGCGGTAAATGACCCCCCTGAGAAACATGCTGCGCCGATGCCCCAGGTCCAAAAAGTCTTCATCAAGGTGCGCCTCAGAGGATAAACCGGAACGGCACAGCACAGGCATTGAACTGCCATTGATCAGTGACACTATCCAGTGGATGTTTATCATGTTTATGATAGTGACACTATAATTTAACAGTGCCATTGAAACATGAAATGGTTTATTTTGCTGCATGTTCAAGAATTGTGGTGATATGTGGTGATGTTTCGTTGAGCTGTGACTCGTCTCTGATCGATTTCAATAGACTTCACGCGCTACTGGATTTTGCTTGAACAGATGGATCTACACATTGCTCGGCTTAAGACTGACTGGATGAAACCATAGATTGGATTAAAACAGGTATGGGTAATACACTCTATATAGTAGATTATCTCCAAGTATTTTTTTGTGCATTATATAATCTATTATTGCTGTATATTATCTTACATGAGATTTTGTTATGTTATACTAGATTATACTATTTCATATTCTAAGTATATATATACATATATATATATATATCGCGTATATGATGTACAAGAAGTGACCAAGATATGTTGCCAGGGTGTCTTTCATCTTCCCAGATACTCACACCATCTTCCCAGTTTGCTGAGTCGGCTGGCTGTGATAGATTGGTTGGCGAATGGATCACGATCAACAAAGTTTTGAGGGTTGGGCCACGCTTGGGACATGTTTTGCACGTTTCTGTTCCTTGTTTTTTGACTGATCCGCGCAAATACCGCGAAATGGCTATGGATCAATACCTATTAATACCATTTTTAGGGGGATGAACATCCATTTACCAGCTATTTTGATGTTCACCAGGGGTACAAGGTTTTGACACACTGCCAAATGGGGCACTTTCTAAAGTTTGTAACCCTGAAATCCTATGGTTTCAAGCCCTTTGTCTGCGCTAGGCCCAAGACGGACTCAGAAGTGATCGACAATTGGGCTGCGGCAGAGATGCTACAACTGACAGGGGAGGAGTCTTGGGGTTTCTTTGGATCCTGGGGCTGCTTCTTTTTATTTGTCTGTTTTTCCTCCATTTAATATCATTTGACAATAGTATGCTGATATCATATATCATTTATATCATATATCATTTTTCCCCAGGATCAGCATATCCAGTATTTAATATCATTTAATAGGGATTCTCATAGTATGCTGATCCCCACACAACCAATTTGATACTGGAAGCTCCGAAAATATCATCAACCAACCGGGATTTTGAACACTCCCTGGCGTTCATTAAGTATAGGTAGTAGCATTGCTGACCCGTACAATCCCATTCACATCTGGGGAGGGCGCTCCCACTTTGTCTCCTGTGGGATGATTTGAAGTGGGGGATGAACAATTGTCAATTGTGCCACTCTGGAGCAGATGTTTTCTGGATTTCGTTCTGCTAGTCATGGAACGGTCAGGCTTTGGCTTGATGATGGTTAATGCTCCTGTAACACGAGGCTCGATACTCATGATAATCATGATCACTGAAAGAAGTTTAGAAGTCAAACTTCCGACAATATGGACAAATGGAAAAGCAGAGGTGGGAACAGTCAGAGAAGGGGAGAAGAAGAGAGAAGATCAGGGAAGAGAAAGAGTGAGAAGAAAGAAGATGCAGATGCACGAAAAGGTAGGAAAGTCGCGATTCACTGTGTTTCTCCAATGATTTGTGGCTGGGAGCCTTCTGGGAGCCCGGGACATTTCCTAGAAGCTTCTGGGAGCTTCCGGGGGCCTTTGGGAGCCTCTGAGCTTTTCCGGAGATTTTGCTGGACGCTTCTGAGGCTTCTGAAAGCTTCTGGGAGCCTTTGGCAGCTTGTGGGAGCTTCTGGAAGCTTTCTGGGAGCTTCCGGGAGCCTTCTGGTCGAAAAGTAGGCTCGCTAAAGCGGCGGGTGCGGAACCATCTGGCCAGATGAGTGATGAAAAATTGCACACAGTTGTGGTGCGAAGCACATTTCCAATTCAAAATGTACACAGCACACCAGCGTCGGACCACTTTTAGAAGTTGCGATGTCGAAAAAGTGCACGCCGTTGTGGCGCGAAGCACATTTGCAAGTCAAAAAGCTACACAAGCACCTCACTTTCGGAGCAGATTTAGAAGTTGCGATGTCGAAAAAGTGTACGCCATTGTGGCACGAAGCACATTTCGAAGTCAAAATGCACGGAGCACACCAACGTCGGACCACTTTTAGAAGTTGCGATGTCGAAAAAGTGCACGCCGTTGTGGCGCGAAGCACATTTGCAAGTGAAAAAGCTACAAGCACCTCACTTTCGGAGCAGTTTTAGAAGTTGCGATGTCGAAAAAGTGCACGCCGTTGTGGCACGAAGCACATTTCGAGGTCAAAATGTACAAAGCACACCAACGTCGGACCACTTTTAGAAGTTGCGATGTCGAAAAAGTGCACGCCGTTGTGGCGCGAAGCACATTTGCAAGTGAAAAAGCTAAAAGCACCTCACGTTCGGAGCAGTTTTAGAAGTTGCGATGTCGAAAAAGTGCACGCCGTTGTGGCACGAAGCACATTTCGAAGTCAAAAGTGTAAAAAATTGACGGGGTTGGAGCACTTTTGGGTGTTCAGATCCCGTTTTGCGTGGCAGGCGCAAGGGATTCTGCATGTTGTCAAAAGCGAGAAAAACGTGAGGGTTTTGTAGCAGTTTTAGCTACAACCACCACTACACTACACTCCACTCCACACTACACTACAACCACATCTACAACTACAACTACAACTATGTACAACTACAACGACGTACTACTACAACTACACTACAAATACAACTACACTACGGTACACTACACTAATTACACTACACGACGATACACTATATTACACTCCACTCCACTACACCACACTACACTACACTACCAATACCACTACAACTACAACTACAATAACAACTACAACTACATTACACTACACTACACTGCACTAATTACACTACACAATGCTACACTCCACTTCACTTCACTACACTACACTCTATTACACTACGCTACACTACCACTACAACTACAACTACATTACACTACACTACACTGCACTAATTACACTACACAATGCTACACTCCACTTCACTACACTACACTCTATTACACTACGCTACACTACCACTACAACTACAACTACACTATAGTACCCTAGACTACAGTACACTACACTACACTAATTACATTACACTACATTAATTACAGTACACTACACCACACTACGCTACACTACACAGCTACAGCTACAACGACAACTACACTACATTACACTACACTACACTCAACTACTCTACTCTACTACGCTACACTACACTCCACTCCACTCCACTCCGCTACACCACACTACACCACACTAGACTAGACTAGACCACAGCACTTAACAACACTACAACACACTACACTACACTACATTACATTGCACTACACTCATTGCACCACAGCACAACTACAACTGCAACTGCACCACGCTAATTGCATTACACTAAGACTACAACTCCACTACACTACAACTACAGATACAGCTGCACTACGCCACGCTACATGCAGAAGTTGTGGGTGAGGTGACCACTGCAACCATTGCAACCATTCCAAAAAACACAACTCCAACCACCTTTCGGTCCGTCAGTGGGTTCGCTCTGCCATCAATGCATCACAACAACTCACCTCTCCTATAGTATCCTATCTTTGAAACTTCCGCCACCGCCTTGTGCTAGGATTAAGAATGATTAGGTGACCATGCTCCTGCATTGTTCATTCAGATTTCTTGGAGTGCTCAGCTCCCATTGACCATGATGTCTTCCTCTAGACACCCCTTGGGTTTTTGGGATGAGGGATGAGGTAGGACATGTTTTTATTTCTTTTCCCATTCGGATGTTTCCACAATTGTGGGTACCCCAATAGCTGGATGGTTTGTGATGGAATTTCCCATCTATAAATGGATGATTTGGGGGTACCCCCATTTAAGGAAACCTCCATTTGTTTCAAAAGCATATAAGATTAGCCAGATGGTAAAATGGTCCCAACTCCGACTCTCCAGGACAAGATCATGGGCAAGTTTGATACCCTCATTGGTGTTTGCGTGCTGCTGAACCTTGCTGCTGAACATTGGGATTTTGGTGGGTGGCTCCAAGAAATCCGGGACCTTTCCCCAAAAAATCCAGGGATGTGGTATGATGGCCATGTTTCTACTGTTCAACCAGATCTGGTACTTTTGGTGGCTACCATGTTGAGCCGTTATGGGTCAGAGAATAGCTGTGACAGTCACGGACGTAGATTTAGAGATCTACCAGTGAATCAAACGACGTATCAAGCAAAACAGTTCGAGAGAGAAAGTGGACCTGTTTGAAATGTTTTTTTATTTACCTCACATGTTGAGGTTCCAAAATTCAATAATTGGGTAGTCATCATAGTTGTATTCCATTTCCATGGAAACAACTCTACTTACTTGGATGTGCATCCCAGTTAGAAAGTGGATGGTAACGCAGCAAGAACCAGATGATACCGATGATTTCGTACCTCAGTTATAGAGTATCCCTAGTTTTTCTTTTTGAATGCGTGTTTTTTTTCCATTTTTTTTTGATTTCTGTTTCCCTGCTTCTTTGCATTTCTGCTTTTCATTGCTTCTGCCTTTATGATTCTTTGCTTCTCTGCTTCTCCACTGTTCTGCTTCTCTGCTTCTTGCTTTTCTGCTTTTCTTCCTTTCCCCGCTTCTCTGCTTCTTTGCTTTTCTGCTTCTTTGCTTCTCCGCTGTTCTGCTTCTCTGCTGTGTTTTGCTTTTGTGCCTCTCAAGCCTTTAATACACCCTCAACTAACCCTAAAACAACTCTAAGCAAAGCATCAAAGAAACCTAAAAAAAACTAAAGCTTACCCCAAGCAAACCCTAAACCAACAAAACATAAACCCAAACCAAAACCACCATAAAGAACAAAAACAACCCTACGTAACCTTTAAGCAAACCTCTGAAACTTACACTAAATAAACCCGAAACCCACCCGTTCTTTTTTTGTGGGAAATTTGGCACTGAACCGTCTCCCCTCGCCGCAGGAATGCTCTTGCCATGGCAGTAACCCTGGAATGCGTAGGGAGCGTGTCAGCCGCACCTCGGTACGCATCAAGATGAAGGTCATGGGACTATCATGGGGCTGTAATGGAACTAAGATGGGAATACAATGGGGAATATCATGAAACATTATAGGGGTACACTAGGAATATCATGGGATATATGATATGTAGTAGTGATCAAAGGATTTTTAGTTACAAAACATCCGAGTTACGGACGATGGACATGGTTGGCGTTCACGCCATCATGTCAGCCGCATCATCATGTTAACCCAGTCATCATGTCAACCACATTATACTGTAAACCACATCATTATCAAGTAGTTGGGAAGTGTGACAGTTCGGAAGAGGCGCAAAGCGCTGTGTTTCTTGGGGGTAACGTGGCTCCTGAGGTCGCCGAAGTTGAAGTAGGTCTCTGTTTCCGCGCTTGCGGGCCTCGATCTGGGAAAGTTGTTGACAAAACCCGCACAGGACTCTAGCGAGAGCTGGATCGGCACTTCAAAACGTTAAAAAATTGACCGCTGCGGAGCACTTGTGGAAGATGAGGTCGGCAAAATGTGCACCAGACTGTGGTGAGAGCTCGGTTTGCAGCATCAAAATCACAAAAAAAAACTAGGGATCAGAGCACTTTTGGAAGATGAAGCTGGCAAAATGTGCATGAAATTGTGGCGAGAGCTTGATTTGCATTTCAAAATCGCAAAAACCGAGGGGGTTGGAGCACTTTTGGAAGATGAAGTTGGAAAAGTGCATTGATTATTGATTCATCGATTCATTGATTCATTGGTTCCCGGTTCCTTGTTTCATTGATTCAATAGTTCATTGCTTCATTGCCTCATTGATTCACTCTTTCGTAGACTCACTCATTCGTCCGTTCATTGGTTCACTGATTCACTGATTCATCGATTCGCTGAATCATCGGTTCATTGTTTCATTGACTCACTCACTCACTGCATCATTGATTTGTTGACTGATCTTTTCATTGAATTCATTGGCTCGTTGTCCATTCACTGATTCATTGGTTCATTGATTCATTTATTCATGGATTCACCGACTCATTGATTCACTGAATCATCGTTTGATTGATTGATGCATTGATTCACTGAATCATTGGCTCTTTGTTTCATTAGCTCATCGACCCATGAGTTCATTTTTATTCCTTCATTATTTCCTTCATTCTTTCATTCTTTCAGTCTTTTATTCTTTCATTCTTTCATTCAGTCATTCATTACTTCTTTCATTCTTTTATTCAGTCATTGATTCATTCTTTCATTTTATTCATTCATTCGTTCGTTCGTTCATTCATTCATTCGTTCATTCATTCGTTCATTCATTCATTCAGTCATTCAATCAGTCATTCAGACATTCATTCAGTCATTCAGTCATTCACTCATTCAATCATTCATTCATTCTTTCTCTCTTTCTTTCATTCTTTTATTCTTTCATTTTTATTTCATTCATTTTTTCATTCGTCTATTCTTTCTTTCCTTTCATCCATTCATCCATTCATTTTTTCATTCTTTCTTTCTTTCTTTCATTCTTTCATTCTTTAATTCTTTCCTCCTTTCATTCTTTCACTCGTTCATTCAGTCAGTCCTTCATTCACCCATTCATTCGTTCATGCTTTCATTTCATTCATTTCATTTTTGAAAATCATTCATTCAGTCAGTCATTCAGTCAGTCATTCATTTAACAGTTCGTTCA
The DNA here is from genome assembly GCA_947184155.2 of Cladocopium goreaui. Taxonomy (NCBI): domain Eukaryota; class Dinophyceae; order Suessiales; family Symbiodiniaceae; genus Cladocopium; species Cladocopium goreaui. Next base: position 54,906 of record CAMXCT020003123.1, on the reverse strand, counting down.
TTCATTCATTCGTTCGTTCGTTCGATCGTTCGTTTGTTCATTCACTCATTCATCCATTCATCCGTTCATCCGTTCATTCATTCTTTCGTTCGTTCGTTCGTTCATTGATTTATTGATTCACTGGTTCGTTTGTTCATTAAGTCAATCAGCTGTGCATGGATTCTGTCAGGTCAGGTCATGTCATTGGCATCTCAACCACCATCTGTTCATTCGTTGATGCGCCTCGCAACTTCAACACTTCATTGTTTCTGCATCTCAAAAAAATCCTAAAGGCCGTTGATTTCTTAAAGCTGATTTCATGTTTTCGAAACTCCCGCCCCGGCATGGGCCGGGCACTGCTTGGTATAAAGTTGATCATGGGACTTTCTTGAATGTGGCTGAACAATCTATAAATAAGGATCAGACCAAGCAGTAATGAGGATATCATGGGATATGAACCAAGCATTGTACTTGGATAAAATTGGCTTCAATGGAGATATGGTGGGACACATGTATTAATAATTAACATTAAATAGATAAATACCTAGATAGATAGATAGATAGACAGATAGATAGATACAGTAGATAGTTAGATAGATAGATAGATAGAGATATATATATACATATGTAGAACCAATCTAATATATGGGGTGTCTGAAGGGGATGGGTTGAACCCCAATTTGTGGCCAATTTTTAACACTTCACAGGGAAAATGGTGATGAACCCGTGGATGTTTGGGGTATCCTATTTTCAGACAAACCCATATATTTGATTGCATGCCGCTTGATTCTTGGTGATTACGCACCCCATGTAACGATGGTTCCATTGGGGTGATACCCTCCAATTCAAGTCGAGAGTCGTGATTTCTGCGTTCAGGACAAAAAAAACTAATTTTGGCAACCTCCGCAGTGACATTCACTGCGATTTGCACCTTCGACTGGCGTCCATTCAAAACATTTTTTGGCGATTTTCTAAATATTTCTTTTTGTTCTTGAGTGGTTCCATCTACATCAAAGAAATCACATTGAATTTGATCCGGTTCGACTTTCACATACTTTCATGTTTTTCTTCCAAAAGTCACCCATCCCAATTTGATTTCCATATTTTTCCATGGTTTCGCATATTTTTACCCTCGGATTCCGCCTTGGTTTTTGTGGCTCACTTGGCTCAATTCGCAACTAAGGTCTCCGTGGGTTTGAAGCAGGACCCATTTTGGTGCTCTGCAATGCCCGCCTTGGAGGTAAGCGAAAGCGGCGCGACTATATCATATTTTGTTATATTCTATTATATTATATTGATATTATACCAGTAGTACCGCACAAGGCCGTGGCGGAAGTTTCAAAAATAGGAAACCTATAGGAGAGGTTGGTTGTTGTGAATCACGGATGGCAGAGCGAATCCACTGATGGACCGAAAGGTGGTTGGAGTTGTGCCTTTTGGAGTGGTTGCAATGTTAGCAGTTGTCATCTCACCACAACTGCTGGATGTAGTGTGGTGTAGTGCAGTTGTAGTTATAGTCGTAGTTGTAGTGTAGTGGAGTTGTAGTTGTAATGTTGCGTAATTATAGCGACGGACAACTACTTAGAACAAATTTTGGAAAAATGAAAAAACACACGACTTAGAACAAATCGTCAATACCACCCCAAAAAAACAGAACAACTACTTAGAACAAAAAACGGCCCGAAAACAACTATTTAGAACAAAAAACGGCCCGAACCCTACACTTAGAACAAAAAACACCATTATGTAACAATTTTGGCCAACATTGCCTACAAAACAACATGTCTCATGTTTTTTTTTTTAAATGTATGTTATTCCCCGGAAACCATGTCTAATTTTGCAACCTAATTAAATGTGATTTCTTCTAAGTGTGGGTTTCGCCAGCTAAATACGCACATATACAAGTATAGGCACAAACGCATAAATGCATATAGGTTCAAATGTGTATATATATATATCTATATTGTATATATATATATATATATCTATATTGTATATATATATGTGGATAACGACAAAATGTGATTTGTTCTAAGTGTGGGTTTCGCCAGCTAAATACGCAGATATACAAGTGTAAACACAAACGTAAACATATATATATAGGTTCAAATGTGTATAATATATATATATATATTTATACTATATGGATAATGACAAAATGTGATTTGTTCTAAGCGTGGGTTTCGCAACCTAAATGCGCACATATACAAGTATAGACACAAACGTATATTTGTATATAGGTTCTAATGTTTAAATGTACATATTATATGGACAATGACAAAACGTGATTTGTTCTAAGTGTGGGTTTTGCCAGCTAAATACGCACATGTACAAGTATAGACACAAACGTATAAATGCATATAGGTTCAAATGTGTATATATATATATATTATGGATAATGGCAAAAATGTGATCTGTTTCGCGCCACAACGGCGTGCACTTTTTCGACATCTGAACGTCCAAAAGTAGTCCGAACCCCCGGTGTTTTTAACATTTTGACTTAGAAATGTGCTTCGCGCCACAATGGCGCGCACTTTTTCGACATCTCAACTTCTAAAAGTGCTCCGAAGCTGGTGTGTTTTGTACATTTTGACTTCGAAATGTGCTTCGCGCCACAACGGCGTGCACTTTTTCGACATCTCAACTTCCAAAAGTGGTCCGAAGCTGGCGTGTTTTGTACATTTTGACTTGGACATGTGCTTCGCCCCACAATGGCGTGCAATTTGTCATCTCTCATCTGGCCAGCTGGCTCTGCACCGGCCGCTTTAGCAAGCCTACTTTTCGACCCTCCGGAGCCACAAATCATTGGAAAAACACAGTGTTTCGCGACCTTCCTACTTTTTCGCGCATCTGCATCTTCTTTCTTCTGACTCTTTCTCTTCTCTGATCTTCTCTTCTTCTCTTCTCTTCTCTGACTTGTCTCACCTCTGCTTTTCCATCTGTCCGTATTGTCGGAAGTTTGACTTCTAAACTTCCTGCGATGATAATGATAGTCTGATAATAAACAATATATATATATACACGCGAAGTAACATACATATATATATAACCAATATCATGTGTATATATATATATACACATTGAGTCCGTCCTAATAGCTGTAACAGTCAAAAAACAAATTCTTTATATTTTGGGGGAACGTTGTTTTGAGTGTTTTCCTTCGTGCACAAAATCGTGCTTTTCGGTGTTTCCCTCGTGCAAAAAATCGTGCTCTAGATCGTGCTTTTTGATGCTCTCCCTTGTGCACAAAATCGTGTTTTTTGGGTGCTCTCCCTCGTGCCAAAAATTGTGCTTTTTGGTGCTCTCCCTCGTGCCAAAAACCGTGCTCTAGATCGTGGTTTTTGGTGCTCTCCTTCGTGCCAAAAATCGTGCTTTTTGGTGCTCTCCGTCGTGCATTGCTCTCCTTTGTGCAAACATCGTGCTCTAGATCCTGCTTTTTGGTGCTCTCCTTCGTGCCAAAAACCGTGCTCTAGATCGTGCTTTTTGGTGCTCTCCTTCGTGCCAAAAATCGTGCTTTTTGGTCTGGTGCTCTCCTTCGTGCCAACAACCGTGCTTTTTGGTGCTCCTTCGTGCCAAAAACCGTGCTCTAGATCGTGCTTTTTGGTGCTCCTTCGTGCTCTAAACCGTGCTCTAGATCGTGCTTTTTGGTGCTCTCCTTCGTGCCAAAAATCGTGCTTTTTGGTCTGGTGCTCTCCTTCGTGCCAACAACCGTGCTTTTTGGTGCTCCCCCTCGTGCCAAAAACCGTGCTCTAGATCGTGCTTTTTGGTGCTCTCCTTCGTGCCAAAAATTGTGCTTTTTGGTCTGGTGCTCTCCTTCGTGCCACAAATCGTGCTTTTTGGTGCTCCCCCTCGTGCCAAAAATCGTGCTCTAGATCGTGCTTTTTGGTGCTCTCCTTCGTGCCAAAAATTGTGCTCTCTATAATATAATATATATATACCTGGATCATCGTTCGTTACATTATTATTTGCCACCCTGTACCTTTTAGCCATCCGAGCATAAATTTCCATTCGTCACTTAAATCAAATATCTCGAGCGTTTTTCTTTCAAAGCCATTGCTGGCTCAATTTTTTCCTTGTGGTCCTCTTTTGACCTTGTGCCCCCTGTGTTCTGAGGCCGTTGGACAATTTTGAACACCCCTTGTGTGCCATAGAAGTGTGCTCCAGGTACGCGATGCTACAACCTTGGCTGCCGGCAAACTTTAGCAGGCCAGCACGGGTGGGACATCGTGGATGCTAGATTGCTATATTGTCGACAGGTCAAGTCTGGATCTTCATAAGCTGGTTGGTGCTCAAACATGGGGGTCAAGTATAAAAAAGACTGCCGCTTCTTTGAAGCCATTTGGGATCAATTGGTACGTGGCAAACACTGCGGTTGCTGCCATGGGTCAGCAGGAGCAACACAAGTTGGTAGCTGAAATCTTCAAGTGCTGGAAGGCCAATGAGGATCTATGCCGTAGGGCAGCGACTGGTAAGCTAGCCAACGTTGCAAAACCAAAAGCTTTGACACGGCGTGATGTCAGCATCAATGTGGAGCTTCTGACCCCGATTCTCCAACATATTGGAACATAGCCTGAATTGTCTTAAAGTATCCTTGTACAAGACTTGAATGTTTTTGTTTTCAAAACCGGCCTTCAAAACAGTAGTTGAAATTGCTCGTCTGACACGGCGTGATGTCAGCATCAATGTGGAGCTTCTGACCCCGATTCTCCAACATATTCGAACATAGCCTGAATTGTCTTAAAGTATCCTTGTACAAGACTTGAATGTTTTTGTTTTCAAAACCGGCCTTCAAAACAGTAGTTAAAATTGCTCGTCTTCCGGGAAGTTAAATCTCGAGATCAAACCGCCCATGGACTGCTGAGGACTTCGCCCATCCGTTGGCTTGCTCACTGAAGCTGTCCAGGAGCTGCTGGTGCATTGCCGGCCTCGCGGAAAGGCTCTTCCGTCCGGCAGGGGCCTTTGGTGTGTCTGCGTGTGTGTGTGTGTGCGTGTGTAAATGGGTCTCTTCCATTTTCTTTCCATATACCGTCTTAGGATCAAATTTCATGACTGCAGCAACGGTGTTTTGTATACATATAATGGATTTAGAATCACTAGCTGCAGCCCCGCCCAAGGTGCTGTCATTGCTTGTGAGAGCTGGATTTTGAGAAACCTCATCTCGATTTTTTCCAGAGCAGTCAAGCGAGGACATCGTCCCAGGGACCCAAACCTGCTTAGACTCATGGAAGTGGCAGAGATCCCCATTCCTGATGTTTCCCCTCGTGGTTCTTCAAGTCCTTTGGCCATCTTAATCTGATCCCCATTTCACCTTATATATATATAGCATACATATATACGTATACATAACAGGGGATGCTAAATGTCCATTTTTCTTCACATCATCCAACTATTGGGGGATATATATTTAACTTATCTTAACATTCGGCTTTTTTTGGCAATAGCTTCTGGCCATCCATCCATTGCCCCAGGTTCTTCCCTGGAACCGCCTGGTGATGATTCCGGAGGTGATGCTGGTTGCGGCGACCGATGATTGGGGTGATGATGGTGAAGGGGGTGAGTGCATGGAAAGTGAGCATGAGGAAGATGATCCGGTTGTTGAACCCGAAGAAGTCCCAATGACAGCTCCCCCTGTGAAGACACCAGCCCCAGTGGTGGAACCCCCTGAAGAAACCCCTGTGGGAAAAGCGACCGTGGAACCCGTCAACAAGATCCCAGCGGTTGCTCCCAAACCAATGCAGGACTATTTAGAACCATATACTGTAACACTACGATATGCGTTGAACATAGCATCTTATATTTCCTTTAGGACACAAAGTCTTTGGGGTTACCATTTTGTAGGAGGCATCAACGCCAGCTTTGACATCAAGCAGCCCTGCCAACACCAGCGAGTTGAAGCAAGGTCAGGTTTCCAGTCCGACCAGTGTTTTTTTAGTCCAACCATATTCAACTCCTATATGTTTCACTTATTTGACTTCCACAGCACAGCCCAGGACCGAACCTGAAGAAGTCAGTGCCTCTTCGCTTGGGGCAACCTCGGCCAGGTGTCTTGCAAGCACTTCGCGCTGGATGTCATGGTGTGCAGTTGGGGTTGTTTGCATTAAATTTGATGTATGGGTTATTGTTTGCCTACCCTCAGGAAAACCTACTGGCGATCATGTTATCGAGCACACGGACAAGGGATACCATTGTGCGACTTGCAACCTTACCGGGTCTGACCTCAAGTGCAAACCTTGTTCGGGGAAACCGGATAGTAGCAAGGGTCCTGGGGAGAAAGAACCCGAAGAGAAAGTTGAAGAGAAAGCCACAACCATGGACGAATCTGAGCTGCTGTTAGAGCAACTCTTGCAGGAAGAGTTGGAGCTTGCTCAAATGCTTGAGGAATCTATGGCGTTGTCACTGACGCAGCCACATGTGGATGCTGTTGTGCCAGCGGACAAGGTCCAGGACCAAGAGGACCCTGAGCTTCAAAAAGCTCTTGAGATGTCACTGCAGGACTTGCCCAAGGCAGATTCGAATGAGGACGATTTGGCAGAAGCCATCGCCCTGTCAATGACATGTCCAACATCGAGTCCAGAGGAGCCAGCTGCTTCCAGCCCAGAGGCTGGAACGCAGGATGGCGCCATTCTTTCTGGCAAGGACCTATACAACATGCAGCTGATCGTGAACATGGGCTTCACAAAGGGTCAAGCCATTTGGGGGGTCAAGAGGGCCAACCAAGGAAATGGAAGTGTAGACCTTGCGCTTCAGCATGCCTCATGGAAGTGTGATGCGGAAATCCTGATGGCAAAGCGCCAAAAGTTGGATGAGCTGGTCTGCCAGAGCAGGCCACTTCAGCCCCAGGAGGTTGTAGGCACAGCATCTTCCAATCCAGCTGGTCCAACAGAATGTCATGTTCTTAGCAAAAATAGATACAACCTCAGCCTGTGCATTCCATGTGTTCCCATTTTCCGTTTTTTCGACAAAATAATTTTGGCCACTCAGGCATGGACAACATTGATACCTTGCCTATGGGGGATACATTGGTCGATGCGGTCATTGCTGCTACCCAAGAGTCAGAGATCTTGAGAGCAAAAACCATGACCCTAGATGAGACCCATGACACCGAACCTGCCCAAGCTGACATTGCCAACCCAGCCAAGGAGGTTGAACCTGCAGATGCTGTCGATCCTTCAGACAAGGATCGCCCTGATGCGATTTTGCAGTCCTTGCTCCCGATCACTCCCGGGGAGCAGCGTGGGCCCAAAGGCCGGGGACGAGGCAAAGGACGTGGGCGGGGGAAAGGCCGTGGGAAAAACAAGAAGGCAGAAGGTGAGATGGAACATGAGGTTGAGGAACAGCAGCCATCAGCTTCCAGCTCATGCAAAAGAAAGAAAAGAACACCTGCGACGGACAAGACTGAAAGTACCAAAGAGACCAAGATCACCAAGAAAGGCAAGCGAGACGCAGACACCAAAAAGGCCAAGGGAGACGCAGACACCAAAAAGGCAAAGGGAGACGCAGACAAACGCAAGAAACGTGAACCGAAAGCAAAGGCTTCCCCCAAGAAGAAAACCACGCCTGTCAAGGGGGTCCGTGCAAAGCGTGCTAGTGGCAGTAAGTCACCTGAGGAAGCATTGAAAAAGAAGAAATTGTTAAGCCGAAAAAGCAGTGCATACCACACGGCCAAAAGGAAGGCCCTTCAGGAAGGGAGAACAAAGGAAGAAGCCTTGAAGTTGGCTACTGCAGTACCTTGACAGATTGTGCATGCACGCGTTGGGGTCTACAGGACACATGAACCAAACATAACCAAACACTCCGGGTATCTCCGGGTAGAGCCAAACATCGCCATCCAAGGCATACCACAGCATTGTCGACACCGGCGAGATTGACCAGAGCGAGGAGACTGGCAACTGAGCAAGTGAGAGGGCGGCCGTGAAAACATGGCCATGGGGGTTGTAGATCAACTTGGTCTACCAGGGGTGTCATTGCATAGCAATTTAGCCCTTTCGTGCGCTTTTGAAACATGTGCTATCTTGGACCATGGTTGAAATGCCATGACTTATATATATCCATCAATCTGGTCAGCCGGTGTAGCAGCATGGCGCGGTGTGCAAAAATGCCATGAATGCAACGGGTGCAGCCCGTCGTCGCTCAAACTCACACAGTGGTGTTCGGTCTTTTTGGGATGGTGAAATTCACTCACGCAATGCTTCCAGATTTGGTTTAATAAAATATCACCACCAAGACGATATACCACCACCGAGAGAGATGTATATAATATATACCTAGAATATAATATATCCCATCGAGAAACTTGCCACCTCAGCCCCGTGCAGGCATGCCCCATTGGCTGCGGGAGGCCGCAGCTGCTGGTCACGCCTGGCTTGGATTGCAGCGATTGCTGGTCATGCTTTTACTTAATTTATGTTTTAGACCCATGACAAAACATGCAGAGCCTTTTTCTGGGATCAAAGCTGCTGAAACCACAGCTAGAGGGGTGCAATGACTTGGTGCCCTGTTGCCAACCTTCAGCATGTTCAAGCGCCTAAGGCCCATTTACATGTACGAATATGATGTTGAAATCCCACATGGCTTGCAGTGCGTCCATGATGATTTCCCAAAAAGTCTGCGCCCTGGGCAGGTGATGATAGCTTTGGCTCGGATCTTAAAATCTGCAATTTTAAGAAAAAGGTTATATAGCTATAGGTGAACCAGCCTGTCATTCGCATGGATGATCTCTAGTGGGTCCTAGGTTTTGTTGGCATCATGGGTTGATGCCCCTTTGACCTCTTTCGATTTCGTGGAAATCTTTAGCGGCCGTGCCGAAGTTACAAGACGAATGCAGTGGGCCCAGTTCAAGTCCAACCTTAAACTGCATTCCTGGCGTACTTTTTCCCAAAAAATGTCATGGGGTTATAAGGTCAGAAAGCGGCTATCGCTGCGCAGCCTATGATCGCGACTACTCCAAATCAATGGATTTTCTGACGCCTGCAGGGTATTTGCCCCTTGTTTTGGATTATGGTATTATGACAATTCATTGGAAACATAACAATACCATATGGCCCCTTATATATATCTTAAACACCAATGACCAAGGTTCTGCCTTTTTCATATTTGACATCCCCAAGGGTTATAATGATATATAATGATTACCAACCAACCTTAATAGCCCTTATATATCTCAAGCATATCTCAAGCGAATTCGGCCTTTTCATTTTTGGTCCCTAAGATCACCTACCCTGCTGCCTCCAATCCAAGGGTGGCGTTGATGACCGTGATGCAGATGCCAGTCAATGCCTTGGGATTGCTGGCGCCCGACTGCTCAAGTTGGGGTGTCCCCGCAAGGGGCACATCTCTTCGCTCAGTTATCAACATCTTTGGGAATGTGTTTCTGGATTGGGTGAATCGATCTGGTTGCATGGTATCACGGAAACCTGCATGCATTTCATGATAGAATGTTGCATTCAATTCTTGCTCATGATTTATCGTCATCTTATGATTATTGATTATTGGGTACCTCAGGACGGTGCTTCTCATCCTTGTGATCCTATCCAGACATGCAATTTGGGTCTTGGAGCAACCACATGGGTCACTGTTGCGAAAGAATCGCAGGTTCGATTGGCTGGTGAACCATGTTTGCTATGTTTCTGGCCTTCCAACCAAATTGGGTACCGTTTTGAGCATCCCTGAATGATCTACAGTTAGGAATCTTTTGCATGAATGTTTTGGCTTTTCCATGCAAAACCACAAACCGAGGCTTTCCAGACTGAATTTTGGATGTGCTTGCATGGAAGTCCAACATCAAAGAGAACTATTGTTTACAGCTGCATGCAAGAGATCCAAATGCTAGACTTGGGGCCCCTAACGAAAGCAGAGAAGGAACGCCGCACCAAAAAAAAGTTGACTCGACACTTTCCTGCGCTGGCAATGGTTGGTTGGATTACCAGTTTATATATAGGGTCGTTTTCGGATGATTAATGGGTGATGTGGGGCTGTCCCAAAATGGGGGGTGAATCAAAAGTTTTAAGCTCTGAAACAATCATATTCGTTCACCCTTAAACTTTGAAACATGCCCATATAATATATCATACCAACCAACCATTGCATGTGCAAAATAAACCGGTACCTTCTTTCAGGTAGCTATGTTGACAAAGCTGGACGCAAGCGTTTTGTCGGCACTGCTGATTTAAAAGGCAGTCAGTTTCTTTGGCAGAAATTGGGTTGAACATGGTTTAAAGGTACCCCTTAAATATTTTTGATCACTGGGATTTTTGCATAATATGTATGGAAGGATTCTGGAACAGGTTGGGGGACCATTTTCTGTTCGAATATGAGATTTGCATGCTTTGGGTTAACTATTGCTCGAGGATGAGACCTGGTAGAGAATGCCTCAAGACACCCCATACACCATTCTGAGATTTCCCTTACCAGTGGAAAGCATGGTGTGTATACATGCATAATCATATTCGGTCTTGAAATGTCACCAGTGATATACTGCAATAAGTAGCAGCCATCGCATTCCAGTGCCAAATTTAAGGCTCCTGTCCACCCATCCATCCATGGCCCTCGCCCAGGAATTATCCTGCTGGCTTCGGAGATGCTTTGCGCGATGCTTGGGAAACCCACATGGCTTCTGCACCTGGTCGCCGGGAGCTTCGTTTCAAGCCCCAATGCATGAAACCCTTATCCCTCCGGGCCCAATTTGAGAACATGCCGATGGGGGATTGCTGGGAAGAAGCTCGCCTTTGGGAGCCCATTGAGTACCTATTCAAAAGCAAAAAACTAAGGTCGGGACATTTTATCAGCCTAAAGTCAATAGATCGACATTGCAATTTTCGTGTTGGTTGCAATTCCCACAAAAGCAAAAAACACGTAATGGGTACGAGTGCTTTCTTTGGGAGGGAAAGTCAACAAAAAAATGCTATGGACCACCATGCTCATTATAGTGGCACCGCATGATGGGCCCAAACTTGCTGATTCTATTGCCTTTTTAACACATATTAAATTAATATATAGAAATACCACCCATATACACACAACTAAATGGGATATCCGGGGAATAGATAAATCGAGGCATCCCCTGTTATATCCCGTAACTGTTTCCTAATAGTCCCTCCACAAGTAGGCATGCTTGCAATTTCCCTGAAGGATCCCCGAAGAGTGGGAATTGCCAATGAAGACTTTCTGGGCGGAATACAAAGACAAGGCCCAGATGCTAGCTTCAAAAGTAAGAGCCCTTCATCGGAATTGGTTTTACACAGGGTACTGAAACAAGATGACCAGATGCCAAACAGGCTTGTATTAGTCTAACTCCCTTTCTTTGTGGCGCAGGTCCTGTGCACGGAGACAGTACGCACAGAGATCACTGACATTCTGAAGTTTGCTCAGGAAAACCAAAACTGATTTGGGATGTGCTGACACATACTTGCCAACAGTGGCCCCGGGGTATGATGTGCGAGCGAATTCAAGATTATAGAAGAGCCAGTTCTGAAACGTACTGATTTCCAAATTCAGGGCCAAACTGTTGGAAAATTCAAAATTCTTTGCCAAATTCAGGGCGCAACATCGGGCGCAAAAAAGCGCAATCGGGCGCAAAAAAGCGCAATCGGGCGCAAACTAAATAAATGCCCCTTTTGGTCATTGTGAAAGCGCTAACATCGAGCATTTTTCAAAGAACATTGAAAAAAACATTGGCCACCCAAGTCATTTGACAATTGGCATCCATGGAAAGTATGGCAACTGTTTTTTTTTGCAGGGTTTTTGGCTTCCAGTTTGCCAGCGCACCCCGGTGAGATGACTGACACAAGGACTTCCTCTAGCAACACGTTGCTTGAAGGGATGGACCAGGTCAGACGTCCGGCTGCTGAGCTTCCTACTTCTCGTAAGCGCGAACTTGAGGACAAGATTCGTGTCACCTGCCAGCATTTTTGCATGTGCAGCATGGGGTATTTTAAGGGATCCATGTGCGCACCAATAGGCACAAGTTTAGAAACACGATAAGTGCTCCTAAAGTGAGAGGTTGAGAGATGTGCCAAGTTATGTAGCGACATATGTTTTGGAGTTGCCCTTTGTCAACCGCTTGGTGGACTTCCAAAACCTGCTTCCAGGAATTTTGGAAACCCTTTGTCAAGCGTTTGGACTTCCAAAACCTGCTTCCGTTTTGGGAACGTTTCCAGAACAATAGAAAAAGTAACAAACTAGCTGGATTCCAAAACTTTTGCCTATTAAATTCACATGCATGATGCTGGTTTAATCTAAGGCGAGCCAAGCTCGGATTGAGGCTTTGCGCCGAAGGATTTCCAACCAGGCAAATTCCTGGGTGCCTGATGATGAGGTCCCTGGGGCCCCTTGTGTTGCCCAATTCTCCGGGGCTTACAGTGCTGGGAACCCTCGGGATGGCCCTGCTTCACCTGGGAGTGTGGCCCCAACACAGACTTACCCCGTACCACCACAAGTAGAGTTCATGACTCCTCCTCAATCTGCCCCAGTCCCAAGCCCAGCTATGACTGTGACACCTGAGCCGGCTGTTCCAGCCCCGACCCCAGCCACAGAGACGAGCGTACCTGGCCATGCTGATCGTCCTCCTTCTGTCGAAGTGCCTGGCGCGAGCAGCGAACAGGCCCCACTTGTGACCTTGACTCAGGTCCCTGCACCAGAGGATGTTGGTACTGGGGATTCTGTCTCACAAGCTGAACTTCCAGATGAACCGGATCAAGTGGCAGGCAATCCTTATTGGAAGTTTCTAAGCATATATTTATCTATGCTAACATGATGAACTGCTATCGAAGAAAGCCAATGGGGGGCTGTTGATATGAAAGTGGACCCAAGGTTGCGGCGATACTTTCGTCCAAAGGCTGATGGTTCTCTCAAGTGCTCGCCGCAAGCTCTTCAGATGTGGAAGGATCCAGATCAAAGCATTTTGGCTATTACTTACTGACAAAAAATATCTTCGTACGTGAATTTACAAAAATTCCCTGAATGAGGACTCCAAACCCTTTCCTGATTCCCCATAGCAATTTTCCCGTCGGCTAGCCACCACTAAAAAAAACATCCATAAAGAAAAAGTGCTAAAAGGGGGGGGTGGGTTCCTTTTTGGGTGTTTTTGGCTTTTTGGGCAAGCCAATAGGAAAATTACAAATTCCCCATGTTTAAAAAAGGATGGTCACGCACTCCATGTATTTGGAATCCCCATGATGAATCCCGGTTCACAGGCAAATTCCTTGGTTGACTTGTTTAGAAAGGACCCCATGTCGATTTAATCATGGTGTAGTTAAGATGGCACTAGCGGGGAAAGCCAGGGTTGATATGCAATATTATAATTTCAGGCATGGCAAGATGTATACGCCCACGCATGCTACTTGGGACCACAGTTGGGGCTTCAAACGGTTTTATAAAATTATGGTTACATACCCCCACTAGTTGAGACATAGCCCCCATAACCCATGTTTAATATAAATATATATATATGTATATATGTCCATCTATAACCGTAACTTGTCCCAATACATCCAGCAGCAAGCCTGCTCAGGAAAGGAGCTGAAGAAGATGTTCCTGGAGCATGGTTCGTTTGAAAGTCTTGAGATTCGCATCAAGAAGAAGCACATCGAGAGCCAGTCTCGTGCGAAGTCTGGTGGGTGGTATACAAAGGGGCAGCTCGAGGGGCAACACCAGTGGACTAAGACCCAGCCTCAGTTTTGTAAAATGTTGTGGAAGCTCCCATATAGGCTGATGCATTTTTACCAAATCCCTATACTTGGGACTAAGGAAAATGGTGGAACGTGCCTTTCAATGGGCAGAGCAAAATAAGAAGACCCGGGTGAATGCTGTTCATGGGGAGCCTGAAGCGTTCCTATTGATTTCGGACACAGTTGCCTTCACCAGTACGGACATAGAAGAAAATGAGCAATCTGGCGCCATCGAATGTGAGGATCTGGATTTTAATTTTCTTGGCTGGTACCCTCCTATTGCCATTCATTTTTTAAGACCCAGGGATATTATTTTTCGGGGTACATGAGCTTGGGATCCTTCCCGAAACTCTTGGGATCCTTCCCGAAACTCGTTTACAAAAAGATTGGATTCCACAATGGGTTTGCCCAAATTACATCTCGCAGGATCCACAGGGCACCCTCTTGGACACCAACATGACCAACATCAACGCTGGTGACGATGCCTTGTTGAGCAGTGCCCCCGGTGCATCTTCGTCCTCCGGGAATGGGGTTCCGGGCCCATCCAATGCGGGCACGATGGCCACAGCTGGGGTGATGAGTTTCAAGAATTTTGGTTTGTTCAATGGTCTCATTTTGGCTTATGTCGTTGGTAATGGTCTTTCAAATTTTAATATAGACTGATGACTGGTTCTCATTCATTATCCATCCAATGGGTGCACGGTTGCTGATGTAAATATATCGAAATATATCGATATCTATAGCGCAATGGTCTTTAAATCGGTCATGACAACCTAGTGGAATAGAAGCCTGGGTGTCGGGGGATCTAGCTAGCCCAGGATGACGTTTCCTACGCTGGTGGCCAACGCGTCGCCTTTGATGATTCTCCCACAATTCGTGGAAGTTCTGGGCAAGAAGATTGATAAGATTAACACTGAGCTGGACAGAATGGGTTTATACACAAAATAATGGAAATTGTCCCTTCAGCCTAGTGGTTGTAAGATGGTTCAGCCGCTGGCAGGACCGTCTGCGGCAAGTGCAAACCAAACCTGCACAGGGGTTCCTGGTTGCAACAAACAACCGTTGAAACACATGCTAGTTCTTTTATTGGCTTGCATCGTTCTAGTAGAAAATCAGAAAATCGATTGATATTATGCCGCTTGTCGCCCAAGGTTGGTGAAAGCTATGACTGAGCAGTTGGAGAAGATGCAGAACCAATACGATGCTTTGGCAAACCAAATGTCTGAAGCAACAGTTCACCCAGAAGCCATGGACCAGCCTTTTGTCTACATATACGGGTGGTTGATGTGCACTTTTATCCATTATGAAAACTCATTCGCGATATCTGATGCATTTGTAATTTTGCATCATGTTCTATCCACTGGTTCTCTTTCCCAGGTCATTTCGCAATGCGGTCCAGCAGAACTTTGTGAATTGCACGAAGCTGGATGTTGGCATGAACAGCTTGGTCCAGCGTTCAAAGAGTCTTGATTAAAATGTAGCACAATTGGGTAAACCCATGATCGTGTCATTAAACCAAAAAAACAACTATAGGTATCAAGTGTATCAAGACTCTTGGATCTTGATGACCCTTACCCCCTGCCATCCAAGGGGTATGCGGCCGTCCTCAGCTTCGTCATCTGCGCCGCCTCGACCTAAAGCAGCTGTGAAGGCTAAGGCGAAAGCCAAGGCCAAGGTTAAGAGTTCGTCTTGCAGACCCAAAAGGGAGGCCGATGCCTAGGCATCTACATATATGTGACTTTTGATGGAGTGCAGTTGTGTGCCAATCTTCACACATGCACCTTTGACCTGTGGGGCTCGCGTGATCAATCATGATCTCTAGCGTGAATGCTTTGCCTTTTTAGCTTGTTCAATTGTTTTCGCATACAGCCTGAAACAACTGTTTGGTGGAAGAAAGGCATCGCATTCGTCCATTTGAAAATTCCAGTGCAGCTTTCGCTATTGCCACACGGCAACACCTACCCTCGGACCATTGGGGACCAGCTTAGTGATGTTCGATGCAAAATGCAAGGGGCAAACAAAAGAGAGTAATTTGCCTGCTTCAATTTTGTTACACCCTCGGTTGTTACACCACTAAACCCCAGCTAGCGGACGTGTTGCCAGGTCATCGCGAAACTGAGCTTGACCGTGGATTCTTGGTTGCATTAGCTTACCCCACTGCTATAATATATACTGCTATCCCTTGTTTCATTTCTAACAAGAGAAGCCTGTCTAAATATAAAAGGCCTCAGCTTTGCCTGCATGTAGTTCATGCCCATTCTTAGTTTCAGGGATGCCCATTCTTAGTTTGGGGGATTGAATGCAAACCCTCAGGAAATTTTTCTGGTGAAGATTCACCTGCTGAAGACCTATGCACGGATTTTGTGGACAGCTTTGCCACTGGTGCACCTTGGCCAAACAATTTATAGCCATGGGATGTTACTTATAACTCTGCCTGGGTCATAGTCCTTGTTGCCATGAGGCCAGCGCCAAAGATGTCATGGTCACAGTTGAGAAAACCCAAAAGGTTCTAGAGAAGCACGGACCCTCTATTGCATATAGTCAGTCAAACTTGTTCCAATTAACCATGTCTGGATATCACAGAATAGCCTTCACTAGCCTAGGAGTCTTTGACCCAAAGATTGAAGAGCTAGCTTCCCGTGCCCGTCGTGATGTAAAACGAGGGAATGTGAGTCGCAATTTGCATTTCTACATCCACAAGAAGAACATGACCCTTCCAGTTGCTACCAGCTCCGTGGTGATCCCCATCAAGGCTAGGGTTTCCAGGCGATTCGCAGTTGCCCGCAAGCCTTGGCCAGTGTTCCATTTATCCAGTTGGATAAAAACTGCCATGGAAACGAAGCCCTTTGAAGGTTTCTTTTTACTGGCCGGTATGAAATTGGACAAGCTGGCCCAAGCTGAGGATGCCTTAGAGCTATTCTGGTCACGATACAAAGCTGTGGACCCCAATACCCCTGACTATCCACGGAGGACTTTACCCTTTTACATTCACGGCGATGAAGGTCGCTCCCAAGTGAAAAGGCCAGTTCTTATCATTAGCTTTCAGGGGCTGATGAGTTGGGCTGGAAGTGACAAGGTGAATTCTTACAAGACACTTTTAGCAAACAATTCCAACAAACTTTGCATTTTGTTTTCTACCATTTTGGGTTGCCAACTGCATAGGATGGTCTGCCTTGGGTAAGCTCCATGGATCTAAGGAACACGCTGACAACCAGAATGCTTTACACCCTCCTACCATCAGAGAACTACGCCCCGAACGGGGCGAGCACCCAAGCTTTGATGGCAGAGTTGGTCAAAGATTGCAACAAGCTTTACACTGAAGGTATCGATGTTGCCTATTTGCATTAGCATTTATAATGCATTTATATATATAATTATATATACTAGTGCATTGTCCCCATCACCAAAAACCGTTCAATCAATGATTCCCCCTGAGGTTTCCTGGAATGGTCAAAGGTTGAAGTTCTATGCCCGTTTCTGCGGGGTAAAGGGCGACTGGCCTTGGCTGCGAACTTGTTATAAATTATCAACTGGCTTTACCAGCAAAAGGATCTGCCATGAATGTCCTTCGAATGACCCTCAGCTTTTACTGGGCCTAGTGGAAAATATGCATGTTTTCTTTTCTTAAAATGGGATGTCAACCCACAAAGGATAAATTTACTTCCCATATCAGTTTGTAAACCCGAGGATTGGACTGACTTGTCACGGTCAGGGTCTACAAGGAGTTGGCCACGAAATGGCGTGGCACCATCTCCCTTCAAACCGGGCAGACGTGCTGCCATTAGGAACATGCTTCCTAGTGGTGGACATCGAACCATCCGTATAGACATAGCCCACACGTACGCCATAGCCGGCTGGGGCAAGGACCAGCTGGCGTCGCTGCTGGTTCTCTGTGCGGTTCGTGCCAACCTTTGGGGCCGGGCCGGGTACGAGGAGCAGCTCAGGAGAGCCTTTGAATCTTTTCAGGAGTGGTGCCGGGTGCATTCCAAAACCTCTACAGTTCTGGATTTCAGCAAGAAGGAGTTGAAGATTTCTTCGCTACCTGGTTTAATCTTATCCCACAATATATCGAATACACCTTGTAAAACTGCAGAGTGAATAGGGATCCAGTACGAGGTTCTAGTTATATTTCATGGGTTCTAGGGTGGTGATATTAGGGGGAATGAATTTAGACATGTAACTATATCGGGGATGGACCTGACTGTGGTCGGTTTGATTTTTATATGTTCTTCCAAAAAAGTAGAACCCTAGTTATCACTTCTTGCCTTTGCTGAGGCTTCAATCTTTTCCTCGAGGCTTGGGGAAAGGTTCTGATGCTGCGCTGGTTGGAGGATGGCTGGAAAGTGTTTTGACCCCGGTGGATCCTCAAACAGTCCCGGCTGCTTGCTGGCGATGTGATTTGTGGGCTTTTGCTAATGCAAAAAAAGGGTTGGGACATGTGCGTTGACTAAGATCATATTACCAAAGTAGGCCGGCAACATACCGTAATTAAACATTTGATATGATTCTGCTCGTTTCTGAAGTCTGCTCGTTTCCCATGTAGTGTAAACCCAGTGCACAATGCACGCGCTCTGAGGAAGAATGCCGCGACATGATCATTGTAGCGAAGTGGGGCATTGCTGCGACAGGGCGCTTCTTCAGAATCATCTATTCAGGCGAGTTGTGGCTCACCCGGGCCCAAGCACAAGCTGCAGTCTGTTCAGGGTTCAATATGATTGAGTCTTGCATGCAAGCATGGTGTAAAAAATGTGCTATAAGTTTGTTTCATTTTGTTTCTACACTTTTACAATGGGAAGCTTTCCGCTTGATCATTGACATTTGCCTAGGAGTCCTATGGGGCCCTGGCGCGGCTTGCTCGATTGCAGAAGTGGCGACTTTTTTACATGAGACCAAAGGTTCATATGAACCAGCACGTGCTGTTTCTTGGTAGCGGGCTGTGCTTTCTTGGCTGTGTCATGCCGCTAGCTACTACGGCCAACCCCAAGGCTAGAGATGGAGTACCAGTTGGCGGAGGTTGCCGAGTTCATACTCAATCCGGCCAGTTTGGGGCTTGGGGAACCCATGGTTGATATGGATAAAATGTTTAGCCACATACGTCTTTAGTTTAAAACAAATATGAAGGCTGTAGCTTATATCATGCCCACTGAGGCTGTGCAACATGGAGTGACGAAGACTATATTGGACGGGTTGCACGTGCAAGTCGGCGGCACGTCCATTGTTTAAATCTGGTTTACACCACCATGACCAAAATTTTGATTCAATACAGGAAAGAATGGAACCAAGTTTGTTCCCAGGACCGGGACTGAGGGTCCCGGCATCCTGGCAAATCTCACAAGAGCACCGCGACGATGTCAAAGTAAAAGATGTAGTGTGCGTGTGTGTGTGTGTGAGCATGTGGGCATGTGGCAAGGGGTTATCAGGGGGATGATGTGGGAAGATCATTGGTTTCCAACCACTTAGAACTAGATCGAGCATTTTTCAGAAACTTCGAGCACTGGAATTTCACTTCGCTATGGAAATTTGGGAAACGAGCAGACTTTGAAACGAGCAGAAAATAATGTATCAAATGAAGTTCTAGGTATATATATTATCGACATGGACAAGGAATATATGTGAAATAGATATATCATAAATATACAATAATATATTTATATGTGTATATTCGCTACCCCCTTGGCGCCCTAGACCCCCCCCCGGGGGGCCAAGAATGTAAAGTACAATAACCTAATTCCAACATATACCTCTAAAATCCACTACACATATAAAACTAGGGGGGAGTCAAAAAATGTAATATCCCCATGTGCCTGACGCGAATGGAGTCTGAACATTTTTGGGATACCCCCCCCTAACAACCTTTTAAGTAGGCTTAAACATAGGGGGGGAGGGATGCTAAAAATTTTGCGCCTAACGCGCCAGATCATTGGAACATTTTACAGCCCCGGGGGTGGGTTAGTGGGGGGGGGAGTTGAATTATTTAGACCCCAAAAATGTTCGGTATATTTTTGGTGTTTTTAAGTTGTTCTTAGCCTAGGTATAAGGCAAAAATGTTCTAGTACATTTTAGCCCTCTTACTTATGATTTCCTAGGAAGGGGGGGGTTATGATGGTTATAGCCCAACTTTTGTGTTTTTCTAAAATGCAGGTAATTCCACTACCAAAAATGTACAGTACATTTTTCGCCCTCCCGGGGGGTCTAAGGGAGTCGTGATTGTGTATATATATATATATGTGATATATATATATATACATCATATATATATATATATATTTAAACTATTAGATAATATATATGTACATACATATTCTAGATTTATGCATGTACATACAAAACTTATGTATTATGACTACAAATATATATATATGGAATATATATAGATATTTGATGTAATGTATAAACCGTTGATACATATTATGTTATGTGTAGAGTGTTCCCCAAGCTGTTGAGAAATACTCAAGACATCAATAAATGGCAGATCTTTGGGTGGGGGACACACACACATATATATATATACACAGAAACAATGTATTTCTTTGTGCATGAAATTATCTTGGAGTGTTTCTGTATTTGTTCAGCTGCTGGAGCCTTGAGATATACCACGCATATAGAGATAGCAGTGATCAACAACCTGGGCCAATATGGTAGTGTTTTCCCCCTGTTTTTAATAAACGCAAATAAAACATGAGCTGTAACCATGGGAATTCAATGCGGAAATGATGCAAACAACATTAATTTTTAGGGCATATTTTCAGACAAATGCCCATGATGGGCCAAAATCTGCGGATGTTGTGGCTGGTCCATGGTTTGAGTTCCTTAATAAGCCACCATTTGATTCCAGGAAAAAGACATGTACCCTCTCGGAATCGAACATGGGATAGGACAAATTCACCACAATCCACCCCAATCCACCCCAATCCACGATTTTGGAACATGTCCAAACCAAGTTAGGGGATCCATTCGCAAGTTTTCGGGCAGGTTTTAGAGCACGTCTTTGTGGTGATCTTTGCGGCCGAGCTGATGTACCGAATATATAAAGTTCGTTGGGAGTATGTGCGCCACTGGGCCGAGGGGAGGATGATCGGCTATCAGCTGGGATTTTATGAAATTTTAACTATTATTCTATCTATATATCCTAATTGGGTTTATGTCCCGTAAAATGAGCGCTAAGAACTGCTGCAGCAACTGTACTACTTGAGTGTTCAAAACCCAGCAGTTGGTTGATTTTTTTTGTTGCCCAGAGATGTTGGATTATACTACGCAATATATCGCAATATATACATACATATATATTATACACATTATATTGGGGATTATTCAATCATCCAGGAACGGGGAATCCCGTTCTTAACTCCTAGAATTTTTATCCAACTCATCTTAATGGGAACTCTAATGGAAACCAATTAAACTTATTAATCCCATCCTAATGTCAAACCTGGATAAACCCCAAAACCATTTACGTATCAGATGAAATCATGATTTGGGGAGTAGTATCTTCATAATTAATAAACCATGGTATTAGTTTAATTGTAATCAGGGACCCAAAAAGAATAGATCCATCAAGAATTGGCGAAGGGAAGGATGGTGCAGCATGAGTTCTTCAGCGCCATGCGCTGCAAAAACAACGACACTAAGGAGATGCGTGGAACATATTGGATGCTGGCCTTGTGCTGATTGCAGTCCCTCGGGCGCTGATTGGAGTTGGGAATACGTCATCCGCTAAGGCTTTGCGGCTTTCCCGTGTAAAAATCCGCATTTGTTGCGGTTTTATCTCCGATGTTTAACCCCCATGTGTTCAGGGAGTCAGCGGCATGTTTTGCTGATGAATTCTCATTTCTCGTTGCTGGTGTTGGGGACACCAAAAGACTGGATGCTATCAGCCACGATCAGTCCATCGGTCCATCGGTGTCTGAAAATTTGTGGCGCTTCGAAGTTTCTCAGGTTCTCGACCTCTATATCCTGGAACCGCTCTTTGAGAATCTTGGGAGAGAACCGCTCGTTTTCAGCTGTGGCTGTCCAGGTTTTTTGAAAAGACATAGCCATGCCATTCACAGCCGCCATTAGGCACCATAGCCACAACCCATAGCCATAGTTGAGGATCAACAGACCTTGATTTTTGATGATTTTCATGTTTCGTGCTAGGAAAATAGATGGATATACCGGTACACCCATTTGGGGACTCACACACCTTGATTTTGTTGAATTGTGTCTCTCGGTCCCAGAATTGTATGCTGTTTTTTTTCATAGGAACTCCATCTATTCCCTAATCCCCTATATATATTTAAAACAAAAAAACCAGGGTTTGGGTAGATTTCCCGTCATCAATCCATCGATATTTGGAGAAAAAATTGGCCTGATCTTTCCGGTTTGCGCAGTTTCCGCCCAGGAATACACCCACCAGCAATGCTGTTGCCTTTCGAGTTTTCCGCGTCATCAAACTCGCCGGGGCCTAATCATGGTAACCCCATGCAGTGATACCCGGTCCCTCCATGAAATGTATCTGGACCAGAATTGATATGAATTGATGGCTTTAACATTTCTAACTAGCTGAATTAGATTCGGAAACCTGCAGTGTTTTTCAAGTTCGTTTGGACGAAAAAAAGGTGGTTTCGTTGTGGTTTCCGTGGTGTCCTTTGTGCATTGGCTGTCCTTTGTGCATCGGGCACATTGGATCAATGGTGGCCATGGATGGCCATGGATCCGACCAGGCCCGCGTCATTCGCATCGTCCGAGCCTTGCGGCTTTTCAGAGGTTGGGTAGATGGGGTGATCATAAAACCACTTGGAAAATTCCTTTAAAACAGCATCAAAAAGTTGAAGCATGTTGAAGCATTGCTGTTTATTTCGTATCATTTCTTGACGTGTTCATGTCATAAAGTCTTCCATGGAATTTTGGGCCTCCATTTTCGATCCTGATGATAGCAGGATTGAGAGGCTCCAGAATGGAGTGGCTCCATTTGGGAACAGGTTGGACCATTTTTGAAATTTGACAATGTTTCACGCAGTCTCTGCAACATCTTGACATCTTGCCCGTCTACATATACTTATATAATCTTATATACCCTCTGGTTATTTAACATAGCCATGGAAAATGGCCCATTTATAGTTGATTTTCCCAGCTAGAAACCTCCATTTATAAGGGATTTTCCATGGCTATGTTAAATAACCAGAGGGTATATATATATATATATATTGTATATACACAGAATCCCTTCCCCCGTTCATATTCAACAGCCCCCTGATTTACCCTTCGTGATCCTGGAGGTCTGAGGGTCTTGGTGCACGCTTGCTGCTCCTTCCTTCCATCTCTCAGTTGGTCCATGGTACCTGGCCCGGGGGAGTTTGGTGGAGGAAATCGAATCTGCTTGGTGGTTTGGACCATCCCAATATATGTTAATAGTGGTTAATAGTGGTTAATAGTGGTTAATAATGGTTAATAGTGGTTAATAATGGTTAATAATGGTTAATAATTGTTAATAATCACTGGTTGGTGGTGACTGGAACATGGCTTTTATGACTTTCCATATATGGATGTGGGTCAAAATGGAAGACCGTTAAGGACCACAGATGTGAAAGTCTAGTTTAGTACTAACCATCCATAATTTTGGGGTACCTAATTTTGACCCATACCCATATTGGGAATCATAATCCCAACTGACTAGTATTTTTCAGAGAGGCTGAAACCACCAACCAGTCATAGATAATTATTATGATACACTGCAATGATACACTATGAAATTGGATGACATTTAAGGAGGAAATCACTATGACACTGGATGATGCAATACGATACAATCACTGAACAAAATGAATTTGGATGAAATTGGTTCACTATGATACACTGCAATGCAAGTGAGGAAAGAAGTCCTGTTCGCCAGGAAAAAGATATGCGGAATTATATAATCGCGTGGAACGCATCGAAAATAGGGGAGGGCCACAACGCCAGTATTTTGAGATTTCGTGGGTGTATATAAGGGGTTGTTGGTTATATCCCAATATATCCCCATATGTATATATATATATTATACACATGTATTTATGGGTATAACACCAGCCCAGACAGCGAGATATGGGCACTCCACCAATGGGTTCCGAGAGATCGTACGAGAGTCTATCGAGAGCTAAGGTGGTATTGACCTACGAGCATGTTACTGTAAGATCATCAAAACCTGCAGGTACTGCAACAGCAATGACCACTTTTTTGACCCTTCGGAGCCACAACACATTGGAAAAAGACACAGTGTTTTGCGACTTTTCTACCTTTTCGCGCACCTGCATCTTCTTTCTTCTGACTCTTTCTCTTCTCTGATCTTTTTTCTTCTTCCTTTCTCTTCTCTGACTTGTCCCACCTCTGCTTTTCCATCTGTCATTGTCGGAAGTTTGACTTCTAAACTTCCTTCGTTGAAGCACCTTTCATAAACATCCATAAGCATCCATAAGCCATAGGGGGATAAAAAAACACCATAAAACACCTATGACTGGGATTCAAAAAAGCAAGGGGCTTCAACATAGAACCGGGGATCTTGAGGCGCTTCTGAGTCTGTGTATGCTGTCTGGCGGTCTTCTCATGGGCAATTTGTCGGAAACTCAGTTTCGGAGCAGGAGAATGACGGAGAGTGATGGAGAGTGGCGGAGAGTGCTGATGATGTAGGAGCCTCTGGTTTTTTGGAGATACCCTCTGGTAAACAGCCACATAGCTATGGAAAGATCCACCATTTTTAATGGGAAAATCCACTATTTCAATGGTGATTTTCAATAGCAAACTGTTGACATAACCAGAGGGTAAAACAAGCAAAGGCGGACCAGGGACGAGTTGAGTCTTCACATTCTGGCACGGTACATTTGAGATTGCTCATATTGGTGATCGATGGTGATCGTATCTAATTACGTTGGAAGAAGGAAACAAAAGAGAAGAGTAAAAGACAGAAGAAAGAGAAAATGCAGCTGAGCTGAAAAGGGGGAGACAAACCCATAAGCAAAAAGAAGGAAGAGACAAGAAGAAAAGAAGAAGAAAGAAGCAATAACAAAATAATTACAATGATGATGACGACAACGATGCTGATGCTGAGGCAAATCCATTGGTCTTCAGTCGAGTGTAGATGGGAAACTTCAGCCGGTGACCGCTCCCCTGAGGTTGCAGGACTTCATCAATGATGAGTCGCAGGAATTGGAACATCGCATCCTCTCCTTTGCTTCAGGATGTGCCGGTTGTGTTCAGAAAGTGAAAAGTGGGACGCCCGAAGACAGGTTTCATTTCAATTCAGTTCGAAATGAACATTTTTCCCGATTTTGGAGGTGTCTTTCTTCATTTCGAACAGAATTGCATGCCCAAAATGTGACATTCAGTATATATTGGTACGCCATAAAACATCGTATCAATATTTGATAATTCTAGATTTAACAATTCCATCTTGGAAATGTTTTCTTTTCCCTATAAAACAGCCATGAAACATCAATAAACATCATAAGACATCATAAAACTATATAAACCCTATATGAACCTATATAAACACCATGAAACACCCATATAAATCATCATCTACCCTGGAGATGTTTTCTTTTTTGGTGGATCTGGAGCTCAGATTAGTTGCCTTCGCTTTTTTTTCAGGTCTATGGATCTGGGAGCATTATGGCACCTCCTACAGAGCCATCTATACCATGTGCCTTGGAGACGGAGACGACCCAATTATGGACACAATGAATTGATATATGGTATATTTGGGACGATTTTACCATCTATCTCAGGATATCGGACCCCAAACAATTGAGATTTTATGTTCCGACGATCTATTTCCAAAAAATAGCAACACATATTCAGAATGATATAGAATGATACTCTATGAACTTGAACCACTAAGTGGAAGTCTTTGCCCAATTGCCCCCAAAATGTTTGGGTAGACAGTCATTTTGAAGGCATCCAAGGCCTTATTCCTTTAATTTATATAGCTATTGTCGTGCCACGAATTTCTGCAACGGTTGATATCACCGGCGGTTGAACTTGGGTGGAGTCGGTGAACACCAAGCCATTGGCTTCCCATCCCTCTGGTTACTTAACATAGCCATGGAATAGATGGCCCACTTATAGATGGTTTACCTATTAAAAATGGCGATTTTCCTTGGCTATGTTAAATAACCAGAGGGTAGCTGTCCTTTCAGAGTTCCCAAAGGATCCCAAAGGAGTACTGGAAGCTTTTTGTAGGGATGAATTTGGTGATTTTGAGACATATTGCATCGAGTGGATGGACAGTTTTGTAATCACGTCCGCACAAGATTCTTCGTCCCATGATGAAATGTGTTGATATACTAATACAAATGCAAATCAGCAAGCCGGGCCATCTTCAAAAATCTTGAAAAAGGATTCCTAGTGGAATTCCAGTTTAGATTGCTTTAGATCGTCACTAACTTTGGTATTGGGCTTGCCAAACAAATAAATCGTCAGCTTGACGTGGGAAACTTTTTTTTCTGCTGGAAAAACCTTCCAATGTAGAATGGATGGGATCTGACCAAAGTGAACCAGTTAAAGGTAATGCTGGAAAAGGAAGAAAAACCCACAGGACCCAGAGAACTCTTCTACAACTATGAGACTAAAATGGTCTTTTTTTCAATGGTGGGGCGGGTGCAGAAATGATCAGAAATGCCATTCGAGCCGAGTTAATGGGTGGGTTCCACTCACTGGACTATTGAGGACAACATATTATAACCCTATTGGTCTATTATCACTCTATGACATATTATAAGCCTATGACATATTATCACATACTATTGAATAGTATACTGTAGCTATTCCAGTATTTCCTGTGATGGGATAGTGGTATTTTTCATGGCAAAAAAAAACGTGCAGTTTTTCACCTCTGCTGTTTGTGCGAGAATTGCTGCGTCTCATTGCAGCGGCAGTACATTCCAAGGAATACGCAAAGAGGCAGGAATGAAACGTGGATTGTTGGACCAAATATCTTGGATTCAAAATGACAACAAAAAGAGATGGGGAGGTACAGGTATATAACTCATTTTGTGTATTTGTGGTTTGTATACTATACATACGTGCCTGAAAAATCATGTGCATACCCGGACTCTTATTTGGTGATTTCTGATGAATTTTGTCTCAACTAAAACATACGTAGGCCCAAAACCAAAAACAAAAGGTGCAAAATAGGACGCCGAACCTGCGCCGCAGACCATGTACCGAAAAAAAATGAAAAAAGCAAATCGTGCGTCAAGGGGTCAACTATATTATATGAACATTTTAATTGTTCATGCGGTAAACTTAAACATGCACATACATTTGCACATTTTTTTGGGACACAGACATACCCACAAATGATCAAAGCATGGTTTTTTCTTTCATGTCCACTGATACTGTGGATGGTTGCGAAATCTTGCGCCAGTTGATAGATGGTTTATCCCATTATTTATAAGCTTTCAATCATACTTTAGGTGGTTTTCAGATTTCTTCGGTCCGTAGGTCAAGGTTGGGTTTCCCATGGTTCGTTGGTTGACGGTTGAGGTATGAGATGACCTTTGCTGGTCTCGGGCTCAAGGGGTTAGGGTGCCTTCTCAAGCGGTGGAAAAGCTGTAGTTGAAGCATAATTCATGAAGGTTCAACTTTTCAACGATATGCAGTATTTGTTTGGAAAAGAAACATGATAGTTCATTTGAGGAACCCATAGCTATCATTGCAATCACCCAAAAGGAACCAGGACACTTTTTGTTGGGGGTGATTGTTCCTTGAAGATATCATGTGTTGCCTGAAAGTGACAAAAGTTATCTGTTTGCAACCTGTGTCAACCTGTCCACAGTTGTTTCCCGCTGAAATTCATCATAATTTGTCAAGATTCAGGATTGTGTTCCAGATTTGTGGAGAATTGTAGGGATATACAACAGTTAACAAATCAAACATCTTCCCACGGATGTTGTTTTTTCGTCCCACGGAGTTGTTTCGCTTCTTTGGGCAAAGCTCGATGGCTTTCCCATGGTTTCATTCGTTGGATCCACAATGCAACAAGCATACACAATTCTCGACGATACTTATGAATCATCCCAAGTATTTCATTAGGGAAGAGCTTCATGATTCTATGATGATTATATTTAATTGCCGGCCGCAAGGCCGCTGGCCATAGCCAAGTGGCATGCGTCACGGGGATCTTTTGGACTTGGGTACTGAGCAGCTTGCGGTCATGGAATTAGTAGTAGTAGTAGTATTAGTAGTAGTAGTAGTAGGAGGAGGAGTAGTAGTAGTAGTAGTTGTAGCTGTAGTAGTAGGTAGGAGGTAGGAGGTAGCAGGTAGCAATTAGTAGTTAGTAGTAAGTAGCAAGTAGATAGTAGTAAGTTAGTAGTAAGTAGTACGTAGCAAGTAGTAAGTAGTAAGTAGTAGGTAGAAAGTAGCACGTAGTAGGTAGTAAGTAGTAGGTAGCAAGTAGTAGGTAGAAAGTAGTAGGTAGCAAGTAGCAGTAAGTAAATAGTAGTAAGTAGTAGTAAGTAGAAAGTAGAAAGTAGTAGCAAGTAGTAGTAAGTAGTAGTAAGTAGTAGTAAGTAGTAGTAAGTAGTAGTAAGTAGTAAGTAGTAGTAAGTAGTAAGGAGTAGTAAGGAGTAGTAAGAAGAAGTAAGAAGAGAGTAGTAGGTAGTAGTAGGTAGTAGTAGGTAGTAGTAGGTAGTAGTAGGTAGTAGTAGGTGGTGGTGGTGGTAGTGGTAGTGGTAGTGGTAGTGATAGTAGTAGTAGTAGTAGTAGTAGTCGTCGTCGTCGTACTAGTAGTAGTAGGTAGTAGTTGGTAGTAGTAGGTAGTAGTAGGTAGTAGTAGGTAGTAGTAGGTAGTAGTAGGTAGTAGTATGTAGTAGTAGGTAGTAGTAGGTAGTAGTAGGTAGTAGTAGGTAGTAGTAGGTAGTAGTAGGTAGTAGTAGGTAGTAGTAGGTGGTGGTGGTGGTAGTGGTAGTGGTAGTGGTAGTGATAGTAGTAGTAGTAGTCGTCGTAGTAGTAGTAGTAGGTAGTAGTAGGTGGTAGTGGTAGTGGTAGAGGTAGTGGTAGTGGTAGTGGTAGTGGTACTGGTAGTGGTAGTGGTAGTCGTCGTAGTAGTAGTAGTAGCAGTAGCAGTAGCAGTAGCAGTAGCAGTAGGAGTAGGAGTAGTAGTAGTAGTAGCAGTAGTAGGAGTAGTAGGAGTAGTAGTAGTAGTAGTAGCAGTAGCAGTAGCAGTAGCAGTAGCAGTAGCAGTAGCAGTAGCAGGGGGAAGGGGGAAGGGGGGAGTGGACTTGATTCAGACGAAGCAAAACCCCGCAGCAAGAGAACAAAGGAACAAGTACAAGCCAAGAACAGAAACAAGAACAACGCCTTCCAATCAGACACGCCGGCAGGCCGGCGGATTGAATTGTGATAGTATATGCTATTCTGTTTTTTTGTACATCATAAACCACAGAACGGGGATGGATTATGATCCCACATGATTGGATGAATTTTCTTTCAGCCTCCCAGGAAATTGGCCCATCTATGCGCGGCCAGTGCTTGAGAACGTCAGCCATATTTTTGTGTTGTTTTACATTACGTAACTTGGGATGCAAGAAGCGTAGGAAGGGAACACTGATAAAAATCACCAGACATTGGGAGTTTGGTCGGCTGGAGTGACTTTATAAGTTTATACGAACATTTGATAAGTAAACCTTGGTGAGTTCTCGGCTTTTGCCATCAGAATTGATCTGCCACCATGAAGTGTCACTTCGTGGGCAATTTTGGATATTTGTTTGTTGACAAACAAGAATCACAACCCAGGCCTTAAATGATGGGGATACCAACCAACACAGTTTGTCACTCCGCCAACACCAAATTGAGGATGCAACGGTGTAATCAGCAAACTCAGAGTGAACGTTTTCAATGCCGGAAATCAGATGGGAAGAACAACAATTGGTTGGTCCGTGGTTCAAGTGTTGGCTGGAATTCCACCACAGAAAGGGGAAGATTATCTTCAACATTATTATTGAACGGATTTTTGGTATTGTTGAGACCACCCAGCATGTAAAAAGATACCTAAACTCACGAAGTGAAATAAAAAAAATCAGCAGCACGTTTGCAGCATGATTTGCCTTCATGAATCGACGGAAGTAATTCTCTGCACTTCCTGAGATTGTCTTGTGCATTTTTTCTGGGTAAATTATAACGACCTCACTACGACCTCACTGGAAATCATAGTTAGTAAGGGGAATCATCCCCAAATGGCCTTAATTCAGGTTGGTGAAATATTATAATTTACCCAGATTTTTTGCTTGTGTGTATTGATGATCTTGGCAAGCAGAAACAGAAATTGGTTTCGTATTGGGACTGGGTCACCGGGCGTCATGAGGTACATTACATTCATTGTCTTCGCGGCAGTGAACTTAGCGACGATCGGACAGTTCATGCAGTGGCAAACATTTGGACCATTCTTTAGATTACATTATATATATACGTATATAATATACACATGGTTTGTAAATGTTTGGAATTGGGTGCAAACCGGCTATAGTGACTAATGCCAGTTGCACGGGGTCAAAAAACTTTTTTTTTTTTTTATGTTTTCGATTTTTCATTTTTTTATCGATTTTGTTGACGTTTTTTAAATATATTTTTTTGTGGAAATTGTTCCGTTTTTTCCTTTTTTTTTGCGATTTATTTCAATTTTTTGGAATTCGTTTTGGAATGCGTAGATTGTATTTTTCAGTTGTTTTTTGATATTGTTTTAAGCATTTCGGATTTTTTCAGATTTTTTCAGATTTTTTTTTGGCAAGGAAAGCAACTTTTAGGAGTAGTTCTTTGAGGAGTATCCCAGGCTTCTTTAATGAGCAACTTCTATCTTTGGTACTGGTTTTGTTCCAGAAACCCAGCGTTCAGCCGGTCAGGTCATCAGGGTCATCACCGCCATTTTTTTGCGCGAAACCTTAGAGGAGGGGACGAATTTTCGCCAATGGAAACCATGTCACTTACCCTCTGGTAAACATACAAAAACTATGGAAAGATCCACCATTTTTAATGGGAAAATCCACTATTTCAATAGCCATTTTCAATAGCTATTTTGACATAACCAGAGGGTAAACGAAACCAGCGGGCCGCAGGCGGCGAACAATGACGCCGAACTCATGGTACAGGACGACCTTTTTGGAATCCGGAAACGTTTTCGGATCAACGATACGGTATGTCTGGAAATTTGGAATATCGAATGGCCAGAATTGATCACATATGACCAAGGGACGTGATTTTCTGAAACCATGATAAACCACTGGATTTTGGGATTTTTCCCCGGATTTGTTTTGAGACAACACCATGTCTATCGCCCACTTCAGGAAGGGCTTCGCCGGAAGGCAACATACATCCACAAATTGGAGAGTAGCCAGGCTGCAAGAATTGGTTCCTTGTACCCTTCGGGAATCAGCCAGGTGGCTAGCTGGAGAATCCCCTAGAAGGTCAGGTTGGTTTTGACGGAAAAATCATCGAATAAATCTGGACCTTTCCAGCCATGTTTGGATAAGAGGAATCCAGAGGGTGTATATATGTATATATAATTTAATATATATATATACACAACTGGTTGGTGGTTGCATGAAAAACCCTTGGATTTGACAAGGATTAAATGGGGATATAGCAACTAGTCTGGTGATTGGTGGTTTGGACTTTGGACACTTTATTTTCTTACCAAACCTATTTTTGCGGGGTTTCCGGGGTTTCCTAAACTGGGATACTCAAAAAAACAAGTGATTGCTCTTTGCTGAAAGCAACGGTAAAATGGGGTATCTCAATTTTGAAAAACAGCGATTTGGGATGATGACCCCAATGACGATAATTTTAGGGATGGTTTGACCAATCAGATAGTAACGTTGGGACGTGCCAAGTATCCAACTTTGCGCAGTGAAGAGGAAAGGCCAATAGTGTAAAGTGCTGTGATAGGACATAGTTCCAAAATGACGAGTGGATAATTGTTGGCTATACTAGTCCCATCTTTATAAATACATGTATGTATACACTGACATATATGTTCAGTCCCTTGATATCCCCATCAATCCCCACAATGTTTGTGGATTGAAATGGATTGAATTTTTGCACCACTGTTTTCCGATGTCAAGATACACCAAGGTATTTTCAATGCCGTGGATGAGAGTCAAGATGGCTTGCTGAGTGAGGATGAATTGCATCTCGATGGCTTGTCAAAAAATGCTGGCAGTGATGGTGGATAATGCAATTTTACCCTCTGGTTATTTAACATAGCCATGGAAAATCACCATTTTTAATGGGAAAATCCACTATAAATGGCCATTTTCAATAGCTATGTTAAATTACCAGAGGGTAATTTTACTCAGTGTCTTTGGATTCATGTGATTCATGATGTACGCGCTTCGAAGAATTATAGAAGACAGCAACCATGTTGGTTACCGGTTTGTCAGCTGATTCTTGACAGCTGGGTGATCGACTTGTTTGTCTTCCATAGGACTGGACTAGGGTTAATCTACCAAGAGGCGCGTTTTTTCCTATTCTTATCATACTGGTTGGTGGTTTCAAACATGACTTTTATTTTCCACAATATATGGGATAATCCTTCCCATTGACTAATATTTTTCAAGATGGTTAAAACCACCAACCAGCATATATGTGATAATTTCCTGATATATTTTGTTCTGCTTGTCCATTGTTCTTTGAGGATATTCTAAGGGGTTGCCTGACCGATCTTCCTGGTCATCCTGGTCATCCATGGCCCGAGACTTCAGGAATGAACTCTTCAGGGACTCTCGAGTGATGACATATCTCGAGACCCTTGATATTGATGTGCAGCAGTCAGATGCTTGGGCGAAAAACAGCAAAAATTTTTCGACCATGATGATATGAGATATCCATAGATATCCATAGATATCCATGATGCATGGCGAAAGGTTTGGAGAGACCCATTAGTCCTCCATGGCGATGTTGGTCTGTCGCTCAACTTGGTCGATTAGTTGAGCCTTGGAGAATCCGTACTTTCCATGGCACGGCTTAGTTCTGTGGGATTCCCAAAAGAAGGTACCCCTACTATTTATCTCGTGGTTGATCAACATCTCCCCTACTATTTGATGGTCATGTCCGTGATGTTTACCATGATGTACCCCCTTTTCAGACAGACTGATGTGCAGTTCTGGGAACTTCAAACTCCTTGCGATCATGTGCTTGCTTATATCTTCGTAATTATCCCCATGATATTATCATTAATGGTTACATAATCACCATTCATAGATGGCAAACCCAAATCTCAGACACCCTACGGGCCGCTTTTCTTCGCCTGAGGAAGCTCTTTTCCATCTGTTGGCCAATGGCCACTTGCTTACGGGATTTCTGGCGGGTTACAGCCAGTCCCAGAAATTTCGGAATGGTGGAAGCTCATTAAAGTTGTGTAATATTATTTTTTGAGATTAGGTGAATTCACTACCATAGGGAAGCAACCATGATATCATGGCTATTGGGATTGAACACGATTGAACAGTTGGCTATGGGGTTGGCTCAAACACCTGAAGCCGATAAAGAACGAGAAAGATAGGTCGCAAGTACTCACAGGACTTGCAGGCGTAGTTTCAGACTCAAAGAATTACTATGCATACATATATATATATTATTATATTATATTATATTATATTACATTATACTATATTATATTATGATTATATTATATAGACAGATTATATATATACACAATAAGAATTATAGTAATAATATCACTTATTATTAACACCCATGAACAATTCCTGTCAGAGTCCATACTTAGTCATGTTGAAAAAGTCATGTGAAAAGTACTTGCACAGGGCCGAATACGTGCCAGCGTTCACGCGAGGTTTGAAACAGCACGGTGTTTCTTCCCTTTTGCCGATGATTTCCCTATGATTTCAACCAATGCTAAGCTAGTGGTTTGGGCTGGAAATTCTGGTGACTGCAGAAAGTTTTGGGAAATTATCCCAAGCAGGGTGTCATCACAGGCACTTCGTGACCTGCACCACCTTTTTGCGTTCGATGTTTGACATTGCTGGTGTCTGACAACTTGGGATACACTCCAAAAAGTATCATGTTAGACAATCAAATTTGAATAGCTTATTTTCAGTTTGTGAATACTTAGTGATTCTATGATACCCCCTGGTAATTTTTCACATAGTAAGATAGCTATTGAAAATGGTCCCATTTTGGCACATTTACTAAGCGCTGCTTCGTTGCGTGTGGTCGTTGACCAGAGGGTAAGCCTTCCCAATCATCTTCAAATCCAGGTCACGGGGAAATCACCTGTGCGGACTTTATCGATGGCATTTTGCGGTGCAAAGGACCTGCAAGAGCCATTGATCAGAGCCTTGGAGATGTGTTGGAGATGTGGAGAAGAGAAAACTTGGGAAAATCATTGGACTTGGTTGACTTGGTTGCCAGTTGCCAGTCTTAAACAATATAGAAAAGGCAACTGCTTGCCAAAGAACAAGTCACACGTGACAGCGCCTTACAGTGAAAACTCCAGAAAAGGTGCTTGCTACAGAATCTTTTGTGTGTGATTATATGATGTCTTGTTGGGAGAATAAACATCACACCTCAAAGTGTTTTTCCAAATAAATAGATTCGAGGCAAGCGAATTGCGATATCCAAAGAACAGCATTTTTTAGTGATCAGTCTGGGAAATGATCCATAGTTGGGACTTGCATTTTGTCGTTTTTCTTTCCTACCCGGAACTTCATTTTGTACGAAAAAGACCCTGTGTCCCTCTGGATTGTACAAACTCTCCGCACGGACTTCTCCGCCCAAATGTCAACGGGGTTTGATTTGAATGTCAGGGGATATAACATGATATAACATGGTATAACTAACATCCAGATATTTGGTATCGTCTGAACATGACGTGTATGTGCTCAATCTATGGCCTTTTTCATAGGTAAACTGATGATCTTATAACAAGCCGTTGGATTTGGGGTCCAGTAGGTTTCAGTCAAATCCTTTGGTTTTCGCCTTTAAAAAAAGGACACCATTCATTTTGGACAGTGACCGGATGTTGGAGAAACACTAAATGATTACACAACAACACTAAGTGATAAGATATGGGATGATCCCAGGGTCTGTCTGAACATGGTCTACCCGGCCTGGTTATGTCAACAGTTTGCTATTGAACATTGCCCAGTCGAAATCGTTGATTTACCCATGAAAAATGATGATGTTCCATCGTTATGTTGGTTTACCAGAGGGTAAATCATCATTAATCCCCATTAATCACCAAAAAAATCCCTCCCAATTCAAGTGTGTGGTTCATTATCATTTCCCAATTCAAACACGCATTTTTCAGGATCTTGATGCAGAAAGATCTCCGACATTTGGCAGAACGAGTCAGGCCGGCAACATGTGGCCAGGGAAGGACATGAATTTTCATGGTTTAATATTGAACCATTATTTCAACATGTTGAACGTAAAAATGAAGAAAAATGATGCGAAATGCAAAGAGTATTTATATTCCATCAAGAATGACTCTTCGTTTCGCTGAAGGCTACTGCGAGGGATGAGGCTGTACAGGATCCTAGTCCTAGTCCTAAGGCCAGAATTGATTCAGCAAAGTGGATAAAAGCGGAACGTTCCAAAGGGGTCCCAATCATCCAAACGAACATCCCCTAGCAAAACATGTGAGATTGTTACAATATGTAAAAATCAAATCGCGGAGTGAACCTCGGTTTGTGGATGCTTCTAAGCATGCTGAGCATGTGGAAGTTCTTTGGTGACGTCATAGTTGAAACGCATGTTAGACCCTTCTATTGCTGAGCAGATTTCTCCCAGTTTTAATGCGAAGTATTCCAACATCATGCCTTATACGGCAATACTACATAAAATATCATTCTTGAGAACCTTCTCTTTGCCCCATTACGATTGCCAGGGAATGACTGGCAGTCAAGATCAGAGATCGGTACTGATCGGTTGCGGCAGAGGTACTTGACCGAAGCCTTGGAGAAAGAGAAGGTCATTCCGAAGAGGGTCACCAAGAAAGGAAAGAAGATGATGAGAAGCAGGCGCTCCAGGCTTGCTGATGAGCTTGTGTTCCTTGGCCGCTACAGGACCTTGGAGAAGATTTTATTGTATTTTATTAAAGTTGAATCTTTGTTGGGATGCCATATATATATACTGATGATATACTGGTGATATGGAAACTCTGTGTTTGGCAAAGATAGCAACATATTTTTCCGAAACAAGGCACAGCTGGTTTGCTGCTGGTTTTCAGTGTTCAGCATATTCAGCTTTGCCAGTATAGGACAGTCAGAGCTTGCACGGGATACAGTAAACAGGAGCCTCCATGAGCCGATAAACAGGGGAGGCGAGTGTTTTTTTTGTTTTTTAAATATTATTATTACAACTGGTGAAGGACTACTGAGCCATATCCTCTGCATGTTCACTGCATTGGGTATATAATGGTGTATATATATATTATGATATTATATAATATATATCTTATGTATATCGCATGTAAGTGTAAACAATCACACGTACATTTTGTAGAAATGTATACATTCACATGAAAACTTGGTCACCTAATTATTAATTATCGAGTGCTGCACAGGATCGAAATTCTCAATGCAGCTCAGAGATGATGACAACTCGTTTCGAGTTCACGGCATGTTTATGTAACAGCAGCCCAACTATTTAAAGGCAAGGATTTAAGATGATTTTAAGCATCAAACATTGGACATAATCATGACATATCATGACTATTGAACCCCAGTTGATGTCAATTACTAAACTTGCGTATCGGTTACACTATAACCTAGCACCATCTTTCATTTTGAGGTGTTTTTTTCACAAACGAAGCACCAACAAAAAAACACCGACCTTGTGCGGCCATTTCGCTTTCCTCTGAGGTTTTTGGGCCAGACCGGTCGCACTGACACTCAACGGTATACCTCCTGAGCCGTGACGAAACGCCACGCCACGACTCAGTGTTTGGCATTTTTGTTTGTCTTTTTCGTCGTCGAACTGTGAGATCCTCGAGAGAACCGCAAAGTCATTGATGGTTCAGAGGCGATGAGCCATGTTATGGGGGAGTGATCCATTGCTTCACCATTTTCCCGATTCAGCCATGTTATGGGGGATAAGTATGGATAAGTCACCCATTTCCAGGTTCAAAGCCAAGTATTCCTTTGTAAATCCATCTTTGGGATCGTACTCGAAGTTTGGGACGCTTTATCAATTTCTTAGGTTCCTTTCACCATTCTTTGTATGGGTATTTCGTATTACTACCCTACGGATCCCTAGGGTAAATGTACAGAAAAATGTGAAAAAAACAAAAAAAGGTGAAACACCATGGGAAAATGATCTAGAAATGGCGGATTTTCGGCCATCGCCAAGTAAGCCCAAGTTAGGTCAGAAATAGCCATCCTTGAAGGATGTGCCAGTGAGAATGTAAGCTCCCTGGATGCAGCGACCATATCTCCAAAAAACGCTTGCTGGAATCGCATGGGAATGTCTGGGACAACATGGATAGGAATGTTGGGTCGGAGGATGTTTTTCATGGAGTGATGCTCTCTGCAGAATCAGATGTTTGATATTTTTGGATCTTTGCATTTTACTTGCAAATGCCAATGTTTCTTTCGGTTTTGTACGAAGTGCAACAGTAGCAGGGGCCAGAACAATTTGATTCGGAATTGGAGACCATGTCTTTTTATTTTCAATCCACATCTAATATAACATGATTGTTCCCACTTGACGTGAATAAATTGGAATATTCTAGGGCTGGAACCATCATGCCGAGAGTTTTTTTTGGAAGATTTTGGGGCATCCAGTGCGAGTACGCAAGCTGCGCCGGGTGCAGCAGAGTAACCAAACAAATCGCAGCTGAGTCGTTCTTCTGGGCACACGTTTGGAAGCAGATATGGGTCGGGGACTTAAACCATTTGCAGATATCTAAGACTATATAGCAGATCCAAAGTAAATGGGGGTGGCTCAAAATTCAAGGCCGCACCAATGTGTCAGCATTCTGTCTATGCATCAATTTTCTCTCCCACACACAGGTCATGCAGATACATTCCATGTACCCTGTGGCAATCTAAGGTAATGGAAGATGGCAATGGGACATCACCCATTTAAGGATTATTTTCGAAATGGCAAAAAAAAGCTCAGGAATTTCTCAGCTAGCCACGTTTGAGGAGGAGGCTAATTCCATCAATTTCCATCAATTACCACGACTCACATATGGATTATTGACCATTTGTAACCATTAATCACCATTTATTAGCCATTATTAACCAACTATTAACCATTCTAATGCCGGTGTGTGATGCGACTCAGCGTAGGATCGTTGAAACGGACCGTTGAAACGGGCCGAGTTGTGAAAAGCCGGGCGCGCCGCGCGAAAAAACACGTCACACGGATGTCCGAGACTACGCCCCAACGACTGTTTGAACAAAGGTAGTGTGGCAAATCCAATGCCAGAAACACTCAGAAAGCTGCAATATTTGGGGGATGGTTTACAATAATTACACCATCTCTTAAAAAAGAAAGGTTTAAGCAACAAAAAGCTAGCGACCAAGACCCTCTCCTGAAGACGCCCCTCAAGATGATATGGGTGAACATTCCATCGTGGGCTGAAACTGGGGGTACTTTAGATAAAATCTGGTGGTAAATAGATGTTCATAGAATCATCAATGATCATCATATCTTTCCCATGCATAAAAATATATAAAAATAGCGAAATCTTCCGAAACTCTGGATGGGAAAGATCTCCTTTTGGCACCAACCCCAAGCTCTACGAAACCTGCCAGGCGTCATGAAGCTCTGATGGATGCCGTGGCCAAGGAACTGGCGGAAGGGGTAGGGAACTGGTGCGCAAGCCCAGCTGATGTTTGATGGTGTTTTCATGAGTTTT
Source organism: Cladocopium goreaui (assembly GCA_947184155.2). Classification (NCBI taxonomy): domain Eukaryota; class Dinophyceae; order Suessiales; family Symbiodiniaceae; genus Cladocopium; species Cladocopium goreaui. The sequence continues at coordinate 16,431 of CAMXCT020003123.1, read as the reverse complement.
CCACTGGTTTTCAATGGTTTGAATGGAAGTTTGGTGGGGAAATAGTGGGAAAGGAAAGACTGAACACTCTGTCACACGTAAACCACCGGTTTTGATGGGATTTTAATGGCGATGCAGTGATACAATGAAAATTTAATATAGTGATTTAATATGGCGAGAATTCATCATCACCCCTGCTTTTTTTTGATGGAGAATTTCATGGTTAAGTCTCGCCCTTAGGGTCGAATCCCCATGATGCATAGAGGGGGTCAACCTGCTTAAACTACCAGGATCCAATAGGTAAAATGGTGATACATGATATACCAAACCGGCAGCTCTATATCGTGAAAATCTATGTTTATCTTGCTGGGATCAAACTGGACATTCCTATACATGACTTAGTTGACCCCTAGTTATTTGGAGTCATGATATTGAGCTATTTGAAGATGCTGGCTCTATATCTTTTCCCACAGTCCGGTAACCGGTAACCAGAATTTTTACGACTTGAGGCTTAACATATGGACCAAACCAGTGTCACGACCCGCTTCTTGAAGGATAGAACATGCTGAACATGAGAGCTTTGAACATCTTTGAAGCCTAGTGTCGTAGTGTCACCAGGAGCATCGGAATAGGGGGATGAACCAGTGGATGAACATCCAATTGAACCAGGTTTTTTTTTTTTTTACCATCCCCCAAATAAGATGACGACCCTGGGCCGAAAAATGGGGGTTGGAAGACTTCCAACTTGACAGTGGCTGCTCTCAGAGTCAAACTGTCATTTGGGGGGTGGTGTAACCAGTATGAAATTTAGGAGGGCCATTCTACAATCTTTTTTTTTTCGATTTTTGTTTGATTGTTTATGCTAAATCCAGTTTTCATGACCGTAAATCCAGGGCCCTATACCCTACGGGCCCTAGGGTGACCCATTCCAATAGCTTTCTCTTTTTGGCTTTTGAGGTCTCAGCAAAACTTAGCCAACATCCTCTGGGCTTTTGCAAAGGTCATGGTTCAGTGCGGGAACTTATAAAGGGGGGATGGAGAGGGAACTCACAGAGATAGACTGGATGGTTTTAAGGATTGACGGGTAGGTGAATGCTATTGTTAACAAAATTGATAAACTACAGCTACAACATACGTACTTAGTACACACAGGCACACATAGTACATGTATGTACATGTGGTCATTCAGAACATGTAACACTACTAGGTGTGAATGGAAAACCCATGAATTTCGCAGGGTGCTCAGTTCTGTTCTTCTCTTGTCTTCTCTGAACACACCGATCCAAACAGGTTTGAACTTGGCTGCATTTGCAGCACTTCACAGTTTGACAGACCATTTTCAGATTACTCAGCAACTCCATTCCATCTGGTTTTTGTACATTTTTCTGGGAGAGATACCCTCTGGTAAACTAACATAGCTATTGAAAATGACCATTTATAGTGGATTTTCCCATTGAAACTGGTGATTTTCTATAGTTATGTAAACGTTTACCAGAGGGTACTCCAAAACTTCAAGTCTTGATTTGGAAAAACAGTGATGATCCGATGGTGAAGGCTTGAAGCCAGCAGGATGTCTGAGGCCCCGCCCCTCGCGTGCCATCCAAGCAGTAGCAGAAGATGTGCTGATGACTTTGAATGTGCGCATCCTCGAGTCGATCTGGGAGTGCTGAGATTGCGGGTATAGGATGGTATAGGTATATAGGATGGTATAGGGTATACAGAACCACCAGAACCACCCCCTTGGGAAGTGAACATCTACTGAATCTACTGGGAAAGGAAAGGCTGGTGGGAAAATAAGATCTGTTGGAAGGGAAAATAAGGGAAAGTACCAATCTGGGACAAAAGCTGGAGCCCTTCTGTATCGATGAAGATGCACAAAACGTTGGCATGTTTTTTGCCATGCTTAGTCTTCTCACTTAAACTTTTGGGTATTCGGATATAGATATAGATGTTAATATGTAGAATCAACGTACTGAGGCGTAGTGGAATCCTCATGTGTGCAACGCAACGATTCCATCCCCAGTTTCTGGGCCAGTTTCCATTGGAGGCCTGGAGTGCTTTGAACATGGCCAACCTCACCTGGGCCTTTGCAAAGTTGTCCCTTCGTCATCCCAAACTCTTTGCTGCAATTGCCACTCAGCAAGAACCGTGGGCATTTATTACGCCAAAAACCGCCAAATGCCAAACATGTCTCACTGGGAAGGGTGGAAACCCACCATTCAGACATTGCCAAACTGAACTGATGGGTTAGTTTGGATTGCAAGGCTGGTGGTACTTTCTGAAGTCTTTGGGCATCAGCAAGGGTTGCCATTATTTACACTTGATGTATCATATATCCCAATCATGGATCCAAAAAAAAGTTGCTCAGTTTCAAGGATTGCCCACTGAAACCGGACCATCCTCCAATCCAGATCCTCCAATCATCTGGCCAGGAGCGGGAGTGCCAGCAGAAACTTTGGAACTTTTCTTCTCAGAACTTGGTGAATGTGGCCTGGTCTTTTGCCAAGGCCAACTTGGGGATCTTGGAAACGCTTGGGGTGCCTACCCTCTGGTAAACTAACGTAACTATGGAAAATCACCAGTTTCAATGGGAAAATCCACAATAAATGGTCATTTTCAATAGCTATCTTAGTTTACCAGAGGGTATCTCTCCCAGAAAAATGTACAAAAACCAGATGGAATGGAGTTGATGATCAATAGCTATGTAACAAATCACCAGAGGGTAGATGATCAATGAATTGCCTTAGATGCAGCTGCTGCACATGTTGCTCACTCGCCGAAGACGAGTCCATCGTCTTGGTGAAGTGGAATTTGCGAACATAGCATGAAGCCGAACTGCCCCATGTTTCGAATATATGGATGTGGGTCAAAATGGAAGACCTAGGGAACCATAGATGTTAGTCTAGTTTAGTACTAACCATTCATAATTTTGGGGTCCCTAATTTTGACCCATACCCATATATTATTGCAACATGATATCATATGTTTAATTTATATACGTATGTCTATATAATATATTAGTTAATTATATTACATTAAGTCAATCTATGTAATCTACGATCGACCTTGACATGTGTTCTGACCTGTTTTTTCATTTACCATCACCAAGAAAGGAGGCCATTTTTAGGTCACCGCTGAGGATGTATATATATATACACATATGATTATATATGTGTATACATGTATATTCTAATCTAATCTAATCTTATCTTATCTTATCCTATCTATCTATCTGTCTGTCTATCTATCTATCTATCCATCCATCCATCCATCCATCTATCCATCTATCCTTCTATCTATCTATCTATCTATCGATCTATCGATCTATCTATCTATCTATCGATCTATCTATCTATCTATCTATCGATCTATCTATCTATCTATCTATCTATCTGTCCTATCTATCTATCTATCCTATCTATCCTATCTATCCTATCTATCCTATCTATCCTATCTATCCTATCTATCCTATCTATCCTATCTATCCTATCTATCCTATCTATCCTATCTATCCTATCTATCCTATCTATCCTATCTATCCTATCTATCCTATCTATCCTATCTATCCTATCTATCTATCCTATCCTATCTATCCTATCTATCCTATCTATCCTATCTATCCTATCTATCCTATCTATCCTATCTATCCTATCTATCCTATCTATCCTATCTATCCTATCTATCCTATCTATCCTATCTATCCTATCTATCCTATCTATCCTATCTATCCTATCTATCCTATCTATCCTATCTATCCTATCTATCCTATCTATCCTATCTATCCTAACTATCCTATCTATCCTATCTATCCTATCTATCCTATCTATCCTATCTATCCTATCTATCCTATCTATCCTATCTATCCTATCTATCCTATCTATCCTATCTATCCTATCTATCCTATCTATCCTATCTATCCTATCTATCCTACCTATCCTATCTATCCTATCTATCCTATCTATCCTATCTATCCTATCTATCCTATCTATCCGATCTATCCTATCTATCCTATCTATCCTATCTATCCTATCTATCCTATCTATCCATCTATCCTATCTATCCTATCTATCCTATCTATCCTATCTATCCTATCTATCCTATCTATCCTATCTATCCTATCTATCCTATCTATCCTATCTATCCTATCTATCCTATCTATCCTATCTATCCTATCTATCCTATCTACCCTATCTACCCTATCTACCCTATCTATCCTATCTATCCTCTCTATCCTATCTATCCTATCTATCCTATCTATCCTATCTATCCTATCTATCCTATCTATCCTATCTATCCTATCTATCCTATCTATCCTATCTATCCTATCTATCTATCTATCTAATCCTATCCTATCCTATCCTATCCTATCCTATCCTATCCTATCCTATCTATCCTATCCTATCCTATCCTATCCTATCCTATCCTATCCTATCCATCTATCTATCTATCCTATCTATCCTATCTATCCTATCTATCCTATCTATCCTATCTATCCCATCTATCCTATCTATCCTATCTATCCTATCCATTCTATCTATCCTATCTATCCTATCTATCTTATCTATCTATCTTATCTATTTATCTTATCTATCTATCTTATCTATCTATCTATCTATCTATCTATCTTGTCTATCTATCTTATCTATCTATCTTATCTATCTATCTTATCTATCTATCTTATCTATCTATCTTATCTATCTATCTTATCTATCTATCTTATCTATCTATCTTATCTATCTATCTTATCTATCTATCTTATCTATCT
>CAMXCT020003123.1:0-11587 GCA_947184155.2 Cladocopium goreaui | reverse complement strand
CTATCTATCTATCTATCTATCTATCTATCTATCTATCTATCTATCTATCTATCTATCTATCTATCTATCTATCTATCTATCTATCTATACGTATTATTCGTGGGTTGCAATTACTTAACCCCCTTGTTATTCCAGGCTTATGCCATAATTTCGTTAATCCAATCTGATATTCAAACAGAAACATAGAGATCAGTGCTTAGTTCCCAGAATTTCTTGGTTTCCCGTCAATTTTCCCTTCAACCAACCCATTGGTTGCTTCAGGAAACCATGGTTCCATTGATTACTAGCTACATACATATTGCGTGTGAGAATTTCATGCATCCCTATTTATCCAATTCTCAAATGGAAATACTTCCACTTTTGCTGTGACTTCTACCCAACGGGTGTAGTCCAGACTACTACCCTACGGGTGTAGTCTAGGAATCTTGAAGAACCTGCATCTGGGCCGGACCGAAGCCCTTTAGATGTCAAGTGGCACAAAGGTGCGTCAGCTGGCAGCGAGGTGGCTGCTTGGAGTTTTGGGGAAACTTGGTTTTGTTTTTTGGGTTGAAACATTATTTTTCCGGTTGGAGTCGAGATCTCAGTTGCTGTTCAGGGTTCCAGGACGGTTCACTTGTTGGCATTGGGAGGCTTCAGGAAACACAGGTTATGAGCCCAAGGAGCTTGTGTAAACCCCCAAAGACTTCTGACATGATGCGTAGACGTAGACCGGATGGCGGCGCTGTCGATGGATCTGGCGCTGAGCAGATGATGGCAGCTGGCGCTGAGCAGATGGCGGCAGCTGGCGCTGAGCAGATGGCAGCGGCTGGCGCGGTGCAAGCGGCGGCAGCTGGTGATCGGCAGATGGCGGCTGCGGGCGCTGAAGGCGATGCAGCACAGGCGCTTGGGGCGAGAGGAGATGCAGCTGAGAGAGGCCTGGAACTGGTTGGACAAGAACTTGTACCAGCTTCTCAAGCCTTGGCCTTGAGGACACCGGATGGGTTGGAGAAAGGGCGAGGGTCAGAAGCTGCAAAGGGCTCTAGGTCACCAAGGGCAGCCACAGAACCAGTTAGCCAGGGTCAGAAGTCAAAGGAGGGTTCAGTCAGAGGCCAAAAAGGAACCCCAAAAGAAATAGAACCAGAGAAGTGTCAAGAGATGGCAACACCCAGTGGACAGCCAGTTTCACTAGGTCCCCATTCCTTTGTGACACCAGAGGGACAGGTCCAAAGTATGTTGCCACTTTTTTCACCAGAGCAGACGGTGAAACTTCATGAGATCCACCAGATGCCTTTTGCATCGCCTGCGGCTTCATGGAATGGTCCTGCCGTTGGAGAACATGGACACGGGGGAGCTGAGCGACAAGCAGTTCCAGGTTGGTTCACAGGGTTGCTTCAATCAGTAGGATCTCAGCAAGGTGAACATGAGGCGAGGCAAAGGGATTACATGTGGAGAATGCAAGTTGAGCATGGCATAGAACATCTAGGGGTTCAGTTGCGTGCGGCACAGCATGAAAACCAAAGACTTCGTCAAGAGCGTCAAGAGTTGTTGGAAGCCTTGGAAAAGAAGGGATCGTCGAGGTTTACCACACCAGATGACAAAGCAGCCAACATGTTGAAAAAGGAGGAAGGGGCAGAGTCCCGGCAAGAAAGACCTTCCAAGGAGGAAGGGGCAGGTGCCCGGCAAGGAACACCTTCTAAGGAGGAAGGGGCAGAGGCCCGGCAAGACAGATCTTCTCAGGAGGATGGGGCAGAAGCCAGGCAAGAACAGTCAGAGAGCGATTCGTCTTCTGAGGAGCCGCAAAGAGCAAGCAGGCCAAAGGAGAGCGTTGACAAGCAGTCCATGAGGATCATGCTCAAGTTGATGGAGGGCATGCAGGAGCTTCAGAAACAGATTGTGATCTCCAAGGAGGAAGGAAAAGGTGATGAGATTGAAGTGGTGCGCTATGTGGCGGATCTCCCAAAACTTGCTGAATGGAATCCGGAGACGGCGCCTATCGATTTTGGTGATTGGGTGATTTGTCTGCATCCTCATATGGCAGACTTGAGCTCAACGAGTGAGATGTGGTGGGACTTGACTCTCTCAACAGCGAGGACTTGGTATGATCACCACATGAAGCTGTCGCCAATTGAGAGGTTGACGAGCACACCAAGGCCTACACCAGAGTTGCAGCAGAAGAAGTGGTCCCGGCTGGAAAGAAGGGCTTCGTCCTTGCTCTTGAATGCGTTGCCGCAGACGATGAAAGAGGAGGTGATTGCGGCGAAGTCCATCACAGCTTTGGGCATTTTGTCTCGTGCGATGCTGCAGTTTCAACCTGGAGGGCTGACAGAGAGAAGCGCTATTTTGACGGCGCTGGAAGCACCTATGGAAGCTGCAACCGTGGGTTCAGCCATCCAACAGCTGAGACGTTGGATGAGATGGAAGCGCCGGGCCCTTGAAGTTGGAGTTTCAATTCCAGACAGTTCAATTTTGATGAAGGGATTGGGACGTTTGGTGAGGAAAATTGTTTCCAGTTACCCAGATCTCAACTTCCGCTTGTCGTTGGTCAAGAGCTCATTGTTGGTGGAGACAGTTCCAACGTTGGAGACAGTAACCCAGTACAGCGAACACCTTCTTGCAGAGCTGGAGCAGATGGGACAGCAGGCAAAAAGGAAGGAAGTGATGGCAGAGAGCCAGCCAAAGGTGAAGAAGTTTGAGGAAGCCTCGGGAAGCAAGCCTGAAGAAAGGACCAGGCCGAAGGGGAAGCCTCAAGAGGAGTTTGAAGGGAGGAGGAAACCATGTAGGTTTTACCTCACAGACTCAGGTTGCCGAAGAGGTAGAGGATGTCCTTTTGGACACCAGTTGGATGGAGAAAGAAGGTGTTGGACATGTGGAGGAAAGGACCATATGGCCACAGCCTGTCCGACCACAGAGGAGTCCAAGCCGAAGGCAGCAAAGTTTGGTTCCAAGACCCCAGAGAAGGATGTGAAGTCCGCTACAACATCTCCTGAAAAGTCCGAGGGGCAGTCTGAGGCCACGGGTAATGGAGGAGAAGAAACTATGAAGTCGTTGCTGGATGAAGCAAGTCGGATGCTCAAATCAATGAATGAAGGAGATGTCAAAGAAAAGAGACAGAAAGGGGAGGACGCACAAGAAAGGATCTTGGGCCTACAGAAGCAGCTGGATGAGCTCAAGAAGGCTTCTATGCGACCCTTTCGCATCTATGTGCCCAATGGTGAACAAGGGCTTACTGGACTCAGGGGCAACACACCCTTTGCGAGCCAAAAGAAAGGGAGAACGTCTTCACCATCTACCAAAGGTCAAGGTGACGCTGGCAGGTGACAAGGAGATCTATATGGCACTCACTCCAACGGGAGTCATTGTGGGCGAAGAAGGCACGGAGCCCATAGTGCCCATGGGATTGCTGACTGCAGTCCTTGGATGTGAAATCTCATGGAAGCCAGAAGGTCTTCAGGTGGTGCACCCAGTGCTTGGCAAGTTGGAGGTGGTGGTTGAAGCTGGATGTCCAATGGTATCACAGTCCACGGCCATGAAGCTCATCGAGGAGATTGAGGCCAAGGCCGTGAAGGTTGTGAAAAGTTTGAAAACGGGGGAGGACTCAGAAGAGGCATGGTTGAGAAGGTTGGCTGATGAACACCCAGCTCTTCAAGGAATCCCTGAGGAGGTAAAGAGAAGCTTGGTGGAGAAGCCTGCAACGGACATCCTACCGTTGGGAAACAGAAGAAGAAGGAAACTTTGGAGGGCGAAAGGTATGATGATTCACGCCTTCTCGGGAAAGAATGAAGGCTACACATTGGGAAGGGCTTTTCATGAGATTGGAGGTGATCGTCGATTGATGTATGAGTTTGACATCACCCATGGAAAGCCTGAAACAGATCTTTCACCTGAAGGTGAGGCCTACCCGCTCTTGTTGAGGGCAGCTTTGGATGGATTGGTGAAGGGTTGGATAGCCGGGCCACCATGCAGGACCAGATCGGTTCTCAGACATCTTGAAGTTCCGGGGGAAGCCATGCCGAGGCCTCTGAGAAGTTGGAATGGAGGGGAGTTTGGCATAGAAGGGCTTTCGAACTTTGAGAAAGAGCAGGTCACCTTGGATGACACGTTGCTCATGCGGTTTTTGGTTCTCTACATTGTGTCAGAGACGGTGCGCAGAGCAGCTGGGCTAGAGACACCCACCACTTTGATCCTGGAGCAGCCTGCCTCACCCGAACACAAGCCTGAAGTGGTGTCGCTTTGGAGAACACCTCAATGGAAGAGCTTGGCCGAGATCTATGAGCTGCAGACCCAGCGTTTTGACCAGTCAGAGTTTGGGGCCATAGCTACAAAGCCAACGACTATAGGAGGAAATCTGCCACTTCAAGTACCACTTCAAGGAAAGAAAGGGCAACCACGTGATGTCTCTGGAATGACCAAGGCAGAGATCTGCGAATCGTCCAGGAGATTGTCACGGTGGCCACCCTTGATGATGAGGTCCATTGCTGTTGCTCTCCAAACCTGCACCATGGGCGAAGAGGTCAAGTTACGGGCAGTTTCATGGCAGGAGCACATTGCAGCAGGCCATACTCCTTTTAGAAGAGATTGCAGAGTGTGCCAAGAGGCCTGTGCTCATCATCGGCGGCAGAAATTGCCACCAAAGGCGGGTGTCCTTAGTGTGGACATCTCAGGACCTTTCAAAGAAGCACCTGATTTGCAGAAGAAGAAGGCGAAGTATCTCCTGGTAGCCAGCTTCACTTGGACAGCCAGGAACCAAGATGGAGAGGAGGAGGTTGAGGAGATACCTGAAGTTCCCCCAGATGCGCCGGAGATTGAGGATCCAGAAGCAGAGGAGGAGCTACAGCAGATTGCAGATCAGGTTGAAAACCCAGAAGAAGGCCCAAAGGAGGACACATCAGAGGAGCTTGAAGAAAGAAAGCCGGTGAGGATTGAGGTCACCAAGCTTTGCGAGCCTTTGGCATCAAGGAGCCAAGAGGATGTGTCCAGGGCGATCATCAACATGTACATGCGTCTGAGAGCAGACGGGTATCGAGTGACACAGCCGCATAGCGACAGAGGAGCTGAGTTCAGATCGAGGATTTTGGAAAAATGGTGCCTGTCACGCACCATCCTTCAGACGTTTACGCCTGGGGATCAGCCCCAAATGAATGGACGATGTGAAGCGATTGTCCAGCACATCAAGGCAGCCATCAGGCGGACACTTCATGGAGCTGAAGCACCTTTTGATCGCTGGCCAATTGCAGCTCGCTTCATCAATGAGAAGTTGCGACAGAAGCAGGTTGACAAGGAGAAAAAGACACCGCCTTTTTTGGCGCAAGTTTTGGTCAGAAAGAGGTTTTGGAGATCACGAGAACTGGAACCAACACAGGAGAAGGTCACTTACCTATGTCCTTCTTGGGTTCATCATGGGCATTGGATTGAAAGGGCAGATGGAACTCAGGCGCTGACGAAGATGGTCATGCAGGGCTTGAGTGAACCACCAAAGTTGGAGGATTGGATTGGAGTTGAAGATGCCTTGAACCCAATCGAAGAGAGGAGAAGAATCAGACACAAAGCGTCCATATACATGCTGGAGGTTGAGGACGCCGTGGAAGCAGATGAACTTGAGAACCAAGAAGGAGATGGCAGATCACCAAGTTTTGAGGAGGAAGAAAAGGATGCATGGGCCAAGAAACAAAGGGTCCAACGTTTGATAGAGGAGGAGATGGTTGAGGCCATGGAAGATGATGAGAAAGTTGCTGGCATGGTGCTGGATTCCATCACCATGGTCAAAGAGTTGATTGGACCTGAGAAAGGAGAAGAAGTTTTGCAGACACGCATTGTGTCACAAGCTGAAGTTCGCCGTTCCATTGAGGCTTGGAGGCCATCCATCGAGAAAGAGCTGACCTCCTTGTTTGAGACGAAAGGGGCGCTGAGAAAGATCACAGAAGCTGAGGTGAAGAAGCTGCTTGACGAAGATCGAGCAGAACTTATCCCTAGCAAGCTGGTCTTCACAGTCAAGCCAGATCAGACCAACAAGGGTGGCAAGAAAAAGACACGATTGGTGGCTTGTGGGAACTTCTCAGAAAGAGAAGAAGGGCAAGATCTCTTTGCAGGCGGAGCATCAGCAGTGGCACTTCGAGCTGCATTGACGGTGGCAGCACAATTTGGTTTCGAAGGGAGCGTCATGGATGTGAGGACAGCATTTTTAAATGCTCCAATGGTTTTGTCCGGGTCAAAGGATGAGAATGGGGAGAAGATGGAGCCTAGAAGAGCCATCATCCGCCCTCCTGCTCTTCTCATTTTGGCTGGATTGGCCAAGCCAGACGAATTCTACGAGGTCATCATGGCCCTCTACGGCTACAAGGAGTCACCCAAATTGTGGTCAGACTACCGTGATCAGGAGATTGCAAAGATGGAGTTACCATGCGAGGGTGGCATTTTGACCTTGCAGCAAATGATCACGGAGCCAAACATGTGGAGAATGATGCTGAAGCAACCAGGTCCCAACTTGCAGACGAATGAGGAAGAGTTTGTGGGACTACTTTTGGTCTATGTGGATGATCTTCTGGTCCTTGGTTTTCCCTCATCCATCGCTGCAGTCATTCAAGGGGTGCAGGCGAAATGGGAGACATCGGAGCCAGAGACCATCAACATGCAGAAGGAGGTGAGATTTTTGGGCGCGGAGCTATGGAGAAGAGAAGATGGAGCCTGGTTGATGACGCAGACAAACTACATCAAGGACTTGCTGAAAAGAAATCTTGGAGCAGATCCCACTACGTGGCCGACTAGAAAGATTCCTTTGGTGAAGGAGCCCGAGGTCATTGAAGGTGAGGAGAAGACTCCAATGGCAGTCAAAGAAGCCCAGCGAGTCATTGGGGAATTGGTTTGGATCACTGCCAGGTCCAGGCCTGATTTGGCTTTCACTGTCTCCAAGCTGGCGTCATTGATCACAAAGTCACCTATGCAGGTTGTGCAGTTGGTGAAACCAGTGTGGTACTATTTGGCAGCCACCATGGACCAAGGTTTGATTTTTCAGAACAACATGGGCGAGAAGCAGCTCAATGTGTACACGGATGCATCATATAGCGATATCTCATTTGGATGCCATTTGATCCTTTGGGGATCGTCGCTGTTGCTCTGGAAGGCTGGCAAGCAGCCCATTCAAGCTGCATCGACGGCCGAGGCCGAACTTGTGGAGGTGCTTGAAGGAGCATTGGCGGGAGATGCTGTCAAGGTCGTTTTGGAGGAGGCATTGGATGTTTGTGCTAGGTCATTTTCCTACACAGACAGCTCAGCAGCATTAGCCATCATTGCCGGAGATACTGGATCTTGGCGGACACGCCATTTGCGGAAAAGGGCCTTCATTTTGCGCTCAAGAGTTTTGTCTGGGGAATGGATGCTCCGGCATTTGCCTGGAGCTGAGATGCCAGCTGACCTGGGCACCAAAGTTTTATCGGTGCAGAAGTTCAACCAGCACAAAGAAACCATGGGCATGTTTTTGGAAGGTTGGAAAGTTTTGGAAAAGATAGAAGACGGAGAACAGAATGAAACCACTTTTGGGATGACACAAGAAGCACGTGAGAAAGCGTTGAAGATCATCATTTTGGTGACAAAATTGGCGCTTGCAGGAGCATCGAATGAGGAGAAAAAAGATATTTCAAATGCTTTGGTCATTCAAGACCTCAATCCAGTTTTGCAGCAGAGAGACGGTCAGTTTTATTTCATCATGTTTGTGGCTGTGATCCTTTTTGCCGGTTTCATCATTGGAGCATGCGTCATAGGCATTTTCATGTGGCACAGAGTTGACAAGCTCACTGTTGTCAAATACAAAGGTTCATTGCTGAACGTGCCTGCGTTTTTGTGGCATGCGCCAGAAAGAGATGAGGATGAAAGAAATCAGCAGCAACGTGATCCAACTGTCAGGCCAAATTGGTTGCCTTCTACGGCTGCTGGCGCTGCGGGCGCTTCACCTACGGCTGCTGGCCGTGCTGCTGGCGCTGCGGGCGCTGGATCTGCGGCTGCTGGCGCTGCAGGCGCTTCATCTACGGCTGCTGGCCGTGCTGCTGGCGCTGCAGGCGCTTCATCTACGGCTGCTGGCCGTGCTGCTGGCGCTGCAGGCGCTTCATCTACGGCTGCTGGCCGTGCTGCTGACGCTGCTGGCGATGGAAATACGGCTGCTGGCCGTGCTGCGGGCGCTGCATCCACAGCTGCTGGCAGTGCTGATGGCGCTCCAAGAAGTTATGGAGCAGCTGGTATTCCTAGCGCTGCAGCTGGCGCGGCAGATGGCGGCGCAGCAGCGCGTGAGCCGGCGAACATGTTGAGATCAAGAGGATCTCGTTCCCAAAGAGGACCAAAACCCCTTTTCACCACGCCATTTGGTGGAAGATACCACTGTGACAGTGAATGCCATGGTCTTAGACATGCCAAGGAAGTTTGTCTGACGCCACGATGTCACAGATGTGGCCCACAGTCAGACGTTCCCCAACATAGGCTGTATGCGATCTCACATGGATATGCACTTCATGTTGATTATGAGCATTGTCGTGATGCGGGATCCAATGGTCCACTTCGGGCCTTCAACCCATGTGCGATTTGCTGCACTGCAGATGATAGACTTGTTTAGAGGGCTTGAGCTGAATATGTGGTCAGTGGAACTGATCACATAGGGGGAGTGCGTGTGAGAATTTCATGCATCCCTATTTATCCAATTCTCAAATGGAAATACTTCCACTTTTGCTGTGACTTCTACCCAACGGGTGTAGTCCAGACTACTACCCTACGGGTGTAGTCTAGGAATCTTGAAGAACCTGCATCTGGGCCGGACCGAAGCCCTTTAGATGTCAAGTGGCACAAAGGTGCGTCAGCTGGCAGCGAGGTGGCTGCTTGGAGTTTTGGGGAAACTTGGTTTTGTTTTTTGGGTTGAAACATTATTTTTCCGGTTGGAGTCGAGATCTCAGTTGCTGTTCAGGGTTCCAGGACGGTTCACTTGTTGGCATTGGGAGGCTTCAGGAAACACACATATAATGATTATAAAATCCCATTGAGGGTGCATCCCATTAAATGGGAAATGCTTGCATATATTGATTCCATTAACTTGTTTATCCAATTGATGGAGGGTATATCGTGTTATTTAATCAATGGGATTTGAACGGGATATTCTCATATTTCCCATATGAATGGAACATGTTTTATTACATTTTAATACTATGTCATACATTTATAGTATTAATATATATATATATATGTCCATATATTAACTTGGTTATCTAACTTTTCTATGACCAGTATTTATATATATATATCTATGTATATATTTGTGACATAGATAATTTCATAGATCCCAAGGGGTCGACGATCCATCCCAGATCCCATTGTGGCAGGTGCTGGTGGTCCGTCGCAGCTTCTTCGAGGACTTGGCCCGCTGTGCCACCCACTTGGCGCCAGACTTCAACCCGCAGAACTGTTCCAACGCGGCGACTCGGCACCCGGTGACCCCGGTGACCGGCCAAGGGAGGAGCGATGAGGAGCGCATGGACCTAGAGGTTTTGGATGGTTTTGGTGGGGTGAATGCAGTTATTTTTTTCGGATTTTATGGAGGTATCATTGACCTGAAAGTAGGAATATGATGGAATATGAGCAAGATACCTTTAGAATATATTTGATTTGATAATTGCACTTTTTTGTTCACTCGCCGCGATGATCCGAATTACTTGACTCATAGTTACCCATACTTTCGGGGATGGCTTAAACCGTCAATCAGATGCCGTTCTTTCGGTTTTGCTCTCGTTGGGATGCATAGAGCTCTGATGGTGGCGCATCCAAGTTTCCGTAGTTGACATTTGAGCATGTAATTGGCTATGGGCTGTGGATCAATTTGTCAGTCCGCACCCATTTTTGGTACTCCAGTTTCAATCCATCCTGCTCCACTAAAATGCCTTAGGATTTAGGGATGCTGGTGAAGACTGACAGTATTATCTCATCCATGCTAGATCCAAGTTTGGAGTTTTCTTGATATTTTCCATTATGATTCCATTGTGAATATCTATCCAGTATCACCCTGAATCAATATATAGATTTTTTTACTGTAAGAATGAAAAAGTCATTGGATATCTCCTGTTTATCATTTTGGACTACTAATAGATATTGTGCATGTGTATATATTCCATAGATTTATGGATGATATGTCCGCAGAATCCCAAAAACGTGACCAAAACAAAAAACACACCACGGGTTTCCACCAAGGAAAAACAACACATGAAAACACCACCACCACACCACAAACAATCCAACAATTAAACAAAAAACTACATGAAACAGCCATTGAAACAACATTTTACACAACAAAACGCATCGGAAATCATCATTTTTACATCCAGAAACTCACCGTAAATCCATTATTTCATCCATAGAAAAAGCATGAAATCCACCATGAAATCCACACTTTTTAAGCGCCGCCGAGGTTTGGGCCTTCGCGGCGGTGAGCCACGTGAACGTGGAGCTGCTGGAGGCCACCGCGCGGCGGGCTGAAGACTTGGCAGCGGAGCTGGTGGCGCAGGAGAGAAGCCGAAGCCGAGAAATCTTCGGCCACGGTGATGGTTAATGTGGCTAACCATAATGGAATTACTCTCTGGTAAACTAACATAGCTATTGAAAATGGCAATTTATAGTGGATTTACCCATTAAAAATAGTGATTTTCCATAGCTATGTTAGTTTACCAAAGGGTAACCACTATGTTATTAATGATGATCCATAAGTGGGCCACTATGGTTCATCATGGAAGCCGAAGTTAACCATAGGATTTTTAGTGATGGTTAACCATAACATCATCGAAAATGGCTAACCATAACATCACTATGTTCGTGAATCTTAGTTCATTAGATGAAAAAGTATATGATTATCAATGTGGCGAAGCAAAACTATCATCCATAGTGGATTAACCACAATGGATGATTAATCATAATGTATGATTCATGTGGCAAACCACAACATATCATAAGATGAACCATTAATAATCATCTATCATGTGGGTAAAACAAAAAGAAACAGTTTGTGTAATAATCCCAGTTGGTAAAACAATAAACCAGCCATGTCTAGGAAATCTGGGAATGATTAATTTAGCACCTATTAAAAATCAGCAATCAATCTATAAATCATCGAATTAATGTGGGTAAAACAATGCCATGAACCGGAAGTTGTTATAAACCACCCATGACTGGAAATGACACCCATGACTGGGAATGATTTATACCAACTATAAACATGGTGATTTTGGGGATGGTTTATGATTGTTTTACCTACATTAGGCTTAGGCCTATGATTTGAAGCAGAAGTTGGGATATGAACAATAAAGCCCTGGAGGAGTTTCAAACACATGGTGATTTCTGGTGAATTCATGGTGATTTTATGTGAATCAAACATGGTTTGCTGGACAATCACCCATTTAATTCGATGATCTATCTATTAGAAAAGGTGTTTTTCCATAGCTATGTTCAATTCCCAGAGGCTACCAGAAAGGTTAAGTCGTTCCAACTTGGGCTTGGGTTGTGCCCGGCAATGGGAGGTATTGTGTCAAATAGATGTTTTTTAAAAAGTCACGTTTTAATGTTTGATGTGGTGGTATGTTAAGAATATCTG
>CAMXCT020003122.1:0-72500 GCA_947184155.2 Cladocopium goreaui | reverse complement strand
TCACGCAAAATCATCTCAGCAAACCTGAAGATTTGATGCTCCAAAATGCAACCCCTCTCAGGAAATCAGCGAACTGACCTCCTATCATCTCTGATGAACATGTCTCTTGTACTGCGCCTGCCACGGAAAATGCATCTTTGCAGATCCTCTTCAAATGGCCCACGGCTGCCATCGTTATTGGAAATGCTACAAAACCATCACGTTTTGCTCATTTTTGACAAGGTGCACAATCCCGTGCGCCTCCTACGCGAAACGACATCTGAACGTCCAAAAGTGGTCCGAGCATGTGGTGCTTTTCACATTTTGACTTCGAAATGTGCTTCGCGCCACAACGGCGTGCACGTTTTCAACATCTCAACTTCCAAAAGTGGTCCGGAGCTGGAGCTGGTGTGTTTTGTACATGTTGACTTCCAAAATGTGCTTCGCGCCACAACGACATGCACTTTTTCGACATCTCAACTTCCAAAAGTGCTCCGGAGCTGGAGTGTTTTGTACATTTTGACTTCGAAATGTGCTTCGCGCCACAACGCCGTGCACTTTTTCGACATCGCAACTTCAAAAAGTGCTCCGAACCTGGTGTGTTTTGTACACTTTTGACTTCGACATGTGCTTCGCGCCGCAACGCCGTGCACTTTTTCGACATCTCAACTTCAAAAAGTGCTCCGAACATCTCCGAACGTGAGGTGTCTTTAGCTTTTTCACTTGCAAATGTGCTTCGTGCCACAGCGGCGCGCAATTTTTCATCTCTCATCTGGCCAGCTGGCTCTCCGCACCCGCCGCTTTAGCGAGCCTACTTTTCGACCCTCCGGAGCCACAAATCATCGGAAAAACACAGCGTTTCGCGACTTTCCTACCTTTTCGCGCACCTGGATCTTCTGAGACGGTCTCTTTTGTGATCTTCTTTCTTCTTCTCTTCTTTTCTCTGACTCTTCCCATCTCTGCTTTTCATCTGTCCATATTGTCGGAAGTCTTACTTCTAAACTTCTTTCGATGATATTTCTATGGAATTACTATGGGATTCCTGAGGGAGTTCTATGGGATTCTTATGGGATTTCTTTGTGGTTCCTATGCTATTTCCACGTTCTTTCTATGATCTTTCTATGGGATTTCTGTGGGATTCCTATGGCTTTTCCATGGTATTTCTATAATATTCCTATGGGATTACTTTGGGATGTCGGTTGAAAGTAAGTTGAACATTAATTCAAACTAAATTGAAATCAATTGAAAATCAATTGACAGTAAGTTGACATCAGTTGAAAATCAGTTGGACGTAAATTGAAATCAATTGAAAGTCACTTGGAAGTAAGTTGAAATCAATTGAAAAATCAATTGAACGTAAATTGAAAATGAAATTAAATCTATTGAAAGTAAATTGAAATCAATTGAAAGTAAATTGAAATCAATTGAAAGTAAATTGAAATCAATTGAAAGTAAATTGAAATCAATTGAAACCAATGGATCACATTTCATTCAGGGCCCGGCACTTAAACACAATCACTTTAAAGTGGATCCAAAAATTGTTTGAGGGGGGGAAGAAAAAAAGGAGGGTCCTGGGGTTTATATGTTGGTATGTTGGCTGTTATGTTTTTATGTTGGGTATAAACATCTTATCACTGTCTTCGATGTATTTTGTGAGGGGTTTTCTGGGGAGAATTTAATCCTAACTTTCACTATGGTTGTCGCTATGTTTTTTTTTAATCACGGGTCTGATTATCACATATATTGAATATCCTTACCTTCCCTGACTGGCACCAGCTTCGGGTACATCTTCATTAACGATGTTTCGTCCGGACACTCGATGCGACGGAGACGGTGTGGATTTTTTCATTCAGACAGTTTCCAAGAGTTGGCATTGGTACGACATTTTCATATTGAAAAGCATTGTCAGCAAACACCCATACATCACCATGACAGTTGTAATTTCAACCCTCATCGCTTATTTCACCATTTGGGTTCAGGCAATGCGAGCAATCCTGTGTTCCTCACTTTTTGTGGTTCTCATTCCCTTTCTCACTTTGATTTCGTCAATGGCCCCTAAGCAGATGAAGGTTTATGCCAGGCCAAGTCTGACAAGGATGCGGAGGAGTTGGGTGAGGATCAGGCACATCCCATCTGGCAGTGGCAAAGACCCTGTGGTTGTTCAGCTGATCCAACAGCTGACCCCGGAGGAGATGACCTCGAACCAGCTGGGAAGCACCATCGCCGAGAAGGATGACGAAATCAAACAGTTGGAGTTGAAGCTGGCATCCTTGAAGATTGACAAGACAAAGTTGAAGTCCATTCAAACCGAGAAGAAGAAGGCGAACAAGGAGGAGAAGAAGGACTTGAAGTAAGGGATTTCGTGAACCCTAATTTCAGCGAATATTCCGAGGGTGGGCCCTCAATAAGCGTTTTGATTACATGAAAGCTCAAAGTGGAAGGTTTTTTGCGCTTAATTTTCGATGATTCTAAGTTGAAAACGCATATTGAGCAAGAAGTGGTTTTCCCGGTGGTATGTGGAGGACCTTGCCCGGACATTCAACCTGCAAACATTGTCAGATCTTGCAGTTCCTGAGCTTAAGGTTCATTCAATTTTCTGATAATGAGTGCGCTAAATGCGTTTTGAGTGCTTGGAGACTTGGAGGGTGAAAATGAAAACAACATTAGCTGTTTTCCTCCGTTTGGAAGTGACGGAACGGAACCACAAGAATATTCACTTTCCTATAGGCCAATCTGCGTTGATATATTCATTAGGTTTTATTTTTGTTGTAATGGAATCTCAATATAGCATGCTTCTCGGCTGGATGATCCTGAGCATGCTTCTCGGCTGGATGATCCTGAGCAGCATTCTCACAACTAAGTGCTATTATCATGACCGGGGAAGTCAAACGAACAAACGCTTCATGAAGAAACAACATATTCATGTTGGCATGCAGGCACCAATAACGAACAAACAAGTCTGAGGACAACCGCCCCAATCTTTCAAAGCCGAAAACTTTGGTGATATGATATCATGTGACATCCTGAGAAATCATGCTGATCCTCTGGGCTGGTATCAGAAAACCCTGATGATCTCCCCTTGAGTTTGTGGCTGGTATCGTGATAATTTTCTGCTGAAATTTGGATTAGACATCCCGGTTGGAATTTCAACTATAGAACTAGTGGACTTAGGCCCTCTGTAAAATAGATTTTTCAATTCGTTTTACAGTCCCTTCAGCACCATGTGCCTTTTCATTTTGTAGTAACCCTAGATCAAATATGCTTTCAGATTCAAACGTGGGCTGGGTCATAGTACTCTGTAGTGGTTAAGTATGTGAGATAGTAGTCGATCCAAAATGGATATCTGAGTTCAATCAGATTTGCCCTAGAAGTACTTTGTAGTGACTTTGTTGGGTTCCACTTTCACGTTCAATACTAATATTTCCCCAGAGTAGTTTTCAATTTAAATATAGATCGGGACACTCAAGAAGCAGATTTGTGCCACTGCCAGCAGACAAGCAGATTGCTCAAAACCCTCACCACTCGTGAGGTTTATCTGCTTATTACAGTCCAAAATGCATGTATACCCCAAGATTCAAAATCTGCTTATTACTGTCTAATTTTCTACTGAGGTAATTGTTACTGTGCAGATTTTATTGGGCTACGCCTGTGCCCTGGAATTTATTGGGCTACGCCCTGTAATTTATTGGGCTACGCCCTGGAACCACCTATATATTGTACAGTCCCTAGCACCCCCTAGCATTAAACACATCCCCAGAAGCATTGGTTTAGCATTGTTTTTTTTCATTATTGGTCCCTGATTTAGGTATACTGTATACTAGGGGATGGGTTTAGATTAGCAAACACAAAATATCAAGTTTATTTCATTGGTTGGTCTCCCCTACTGGTACCACCTTTTGGGATTGACCTGTAAGAAGCAGATTCACAACTACACATTCCTGGAATCTGCTTATTACTGGGTCACTTTTGGGGCAGGTCATTTTTGGTAGGGTCTTATTTGAGGAAAATCCCTGGTTTTGAGGTGTCATAAGCAGATAGAAATATTCTTATAAAATGTCCCAATCTATAATAGCGGGCCGTTGCAGTTTGTAGAAAAGGCATTTTCGCATTGCTCGTGTGAAATCAATGCTGAAGCCACGTCTATTTCGACCGAACAACTGAGAAAACACATGCACAACACATACAAACCAAGGATTGGGCAATCCATGTCGATTCATGCTCCCACTCTGCTCTTCACTGCAAAGTCAACCAACACCGCACAAACACGCCCTTCAGTTACACTGTCCGCTGCATACCCAAAACCCAAAAAGGTCCACTACAAAATCAAGTTACAGCGTTCCAACGCTACAAAATCTACTTCAAGAAACCTTTGTCCCTCCCCTATGGCAACCACCTACTGTCATCAATCATCACAAGACCACACAGGACCAGGTTTTCTGGTGCCTGCATTTGCTATTTAACTTCTTACTTTCAAAAGACAGTTCTGTTCACTTTTTTGCCCAAATCAGAATCGCGGCTTTCTGGACTATCACCGTCTGCTGTTACTTACAGATATGCGTCCATGTCCATGCAGCTAGATTTGGAGATGTGTGGAATAGCTTCCCGGGTTTCGCTTGGTATTTGGGACACAGAAGGCAAAACAGAAATCAAATATGAACATGGGTGCGCAACAAAATACAACAGCAAAAACATGTGCCCTTTGAAGTGCCCTGACTGCAAGCCAATGCCAGTCACTACAAAATGTAACTAAAAAATCAAACATATGCACCATCTTGCAGGATCTCTTCTAAAATGAAAAGAACTTGAATTTTGAGGGTCTGCTGCTGGGACACGCTGGGTCTGTGACTTCTCTTGTACAAATTGCAAACGCTAAAAAAACCAGGCATTCCAATTCGATCAGTGGGATCTACTTATATAAAAATCACTACAAACATTTAATGTTTTTTTAAAAAGGATTTTGAAGAGCCTCTTCTCAAATCCCTTCGTTTTTTTTAGTAACCCTTTATCCAGGCTGGGTTGCACTTTTGTAGCGATTTTTTAAAGCTTTTGCATGGAAAATGTAGTGTTTGGGGCTGGGCAGCACCACTTTACAGCTACAAAACCATGACCCAACATCTGTCCCAAATACCATCCCCGATGATTAGACCATTCTGGTGATATCCTCAGGCAGGTCCGATAATCCTCACAAACTTCTGATGATAATTCCGCTGATATCCTTAAAAAGTTATGATGATATTCGGAGACGCTGGTGATATCCGCAGAAAACTGTCGCAATTTGCGCTGAAAATATTGGCAATGTTTTTTGAGTACAAAATATCCTCACCGGACTTTGTAGTTCATGTGTTGCAACAACTGATCCTTGATTAGCATTTTTCCATTGTATATCAAAACTTTTTGATGGTTATCAAACAATTCTGGAGACTCCTCAAAATTTACTGACAAAGCCTCAAAATTTTCGGAGGAGCCTTCTTCAGAATTTCCTGAGGAATCATCAGATTTTTTTTAGGATCCTAATCCTCAGACTCTTTGAGGATCTTCAGAATTTTCTGATGATCCTCATAATTTTCTGAGGATCCTCAGAATCTTCTGAGGATGGTCATCCTCAGAAGTTTCTGAAGATCGTCCGAATTCTCCGACGATCCTCCGAATTAACTGAGGATCCTATCTTCAGAATTTTCTGAGGATCGCCATCCTCAGAATTTTCTATATTTTCTGAGGATCTGCAGAAGTTTGTGAGGATATACCCAGAATTTTCCGAGGATCGTCATCCTCAGAATTTCTCAAGATCGTCAACCTCAGAATTCTGAGGATCGTCATCCTGAGAATTTTCTGAGGATCGTCATCCGCAGAATTTTCTGAGGATCCTCAGAATTTTGTGAGGATTGCACCCTCAGAATTTTCTTTGGATCGTCATCCTCAGAATTTTCTGAGGATCCTCATCCTCAGAATTTTCTGAGGGCCCTCATCTGCAGAATTTTGAAAAGATCGTTATCCTCAGAATTTTCTGAAGATCCGCTGAATTTTCACTCGGTAATCAACTTGTGCTTACGTGGTGGTTTGGGTTGGTGGTTTGGAAGTCTGGGAATTGATGGTTTTGTGAACTTAGAAAAAACAAAATATCAAACCCTGTAAACAATGAAATCGTTGAAAATAAAGAAAACAAATTTAAAACAACAATGATTGCTACCAGATTACGTTTGTTTTTGAATTGATATTCATCTTGTAGCTCGGAAAATATACACTTATTTAGTTTCCAACAATTTCACGTGATTGTTTAATTAATTATTGAATTCTAGTGCATTTTTCTGTAATTGTCGATTTATTTTTGAAATGGGGGGAAGACAGTTTCTTGAAACCGTGTGGTCCTATCCTGTACTCTGACTGATGCAGGTTTCCATGGAGTGTCCATGCAGTTTCCATGCAGGTTTCATGTTGGTTACATGCTGGGTTTGCTGATTTAGCTTACTGGTGTGTAACCTCCATGACAACTCCCTGGAACCTGCATGGAATCTGCATGGAACCTCCATGGAACCTGCATCAGTCAGAGTGCATGATGAAACCAACATGTGTAGATAGAGGCACCACCTCCATAACGCACATGGAATCTGCGTGAAATTCTACATCAATTCTCCATGGAACCTGCATGGAACCGCCATGAAAACTGCATCAGTTAGAAGGCGCCATGCAACCATCACGTTTAGACACAAGAAACAACGGAACCTACATGAAACCTCCATGAAACCTACACCAATTCTCCATGGAACCTGCATGGATACTCCATCAAAGAAGACGCCATACAATCATCAGGTGTAGATACAGGGAACATGATCGAGTTTTTTTAATGGAAACTACATGGAAACCATCAGACGCTTTGATGCAAATCGATCGCAAGTCGATCGTAAGTAAATTGATCGCACAAAAACTGTTATAGCATCTGTGCGTTTTGATGTCGTTTTCACTAGGCCATCTGTCTTTGCTGATGTTTCTTTTGGTTTCTGTACTGGAAAAGTCAAATTCTTCCAGAGTTTCTATTGATCCTGAGTGTTTGTTGCTTGGCGGTTTTGATGTTGGCAAGGCCAGGGATTCAAGTGTGGACTTTGTAATGTGTCATTTTGATGTAGGATTTCGACATTGTTTTACGATCATTTTGCGATCGTTTGTCGATCGATTTGACATCGGCCTAGAAACGAATAAGAAGGCCATCAAACAACATCAATATGACATCGACAAGAACCTAAGGCCTGTAGAAAACGGCGCTTGCCAATTCATATATTCATATGGTTTGGTGATCATAGAATCCAAGATGCACATAAGTGAGTTCATTTCTCTTGGTGGTTTCGTTTTTTAATTAACTTAGTTTGCAGTATTATATGTTAGGAACATCAAATTGACACCGAGACAGACATAAAACTCCATCAAAATGACATCAAACAAAAATTCACATTTGAAACCTTGCCAAAATCGAAACCACCAAACAGTGAACACTCAGGACAAATAGAAACTCTGGAAGAAATTGACTTTTCCAGTGCAGGAACAAAAAGGGACATCAACAAAGACAGATGACCTAGTGAAAACGACATCAAAATGCACAGATGCTATGACAGTTTTTGTGCTTTTTTTACGATCAGTTTACGATCGATTTGCGATCAATTTGCATCAAAGCGTCTGATGGTTTCCATGTAGTTTCCATTAAAAAAACTCGATCATGTTCCCTGTATCTACACCTGATGATTGTATGGCGTCTTCTTTGATGGAGTATCCATGCAGGTTCCATGGAGAATTGATGTAGGTTTCATGGAGGTTTCATGTAGGTTCCGTTGTTTCTTGTGTCTAAACGTGATGGTTGCATGGCGCCTTCTAACTGATGCAGTTTTCATGGAGGTTCCATGCAGGTTCCATGGAGAATTGATGTAGAATATCACGCAGATTCCATGTGCGTTATGGAGGTGGTGCCTCTATCTACACATGTTGGTTTCATCATGCACTCTGACTGATGCAGGTTCCATGGAGGTTCCATGCAGATTCCATGCAGGTTCCAGGGAGTTGTCATGGAGGTTACACACCAGTAAGCTAAATCAACAAACCCAGCATGTAACCAACA
Source organism: Cladocopium goreaui (assembly GCA_947184155.2). NCBI lineage: Eukaryota > Dinophyceae > Suessiales > Symbiodiniaceae > Cladocopium > Cladocopium goreaui. Next base: position 64,420 of record CAMXCT020003122.1, on the reverse strand, counting down.
TGAAACCTGCATGGAAACTGCATGGACACTCCATGGAAACTCCATGAGACCTGCATCAGAGTACAGGATAGGACCGCAATGGAATTTGTTTCAAGAGAAACTGTTTTCTCTGCGTTGCTTTCATGTAGATTATATATTTAGACAGAATAGATAGGTAAGGTCACTTGGATAAATTAGGCATATTATATAGATAGATCAGATAGAAAAGGTAAACTAGGTAGATTAGAAAGATTAGATAGATTAATAGACAGACTTGAAAGACTAGATAGGTTGGATTAGATTAGATTAGATTAGATCAGAGAAGATTAGACTAGTTTGATAGACAGGTAGACAAACAAATAAATAGATAGCTTATGTAGATATATGAGATTGGTTGATACATTGATAGATTGATAGATAGATAGACAGACAGACAAACAAATAGATAGATTGGATATATTAGATAAGTAAATAGATAGACAGATAGACAAACAAACAGATAGACAGATAGATACATAGAAAGATAGATTAGATTAGATTAGTTAAACAAAAACCAAAACAAAGACAAAACACAAAAACAAAACAAATTCCTTTTTCAAATATATTTTGCACATATAGTGACGGATTGAAACTTAGAACTCCGTTTTGGAATTTACATACGGCCATTACGGCGGAACGACACCGCGGCCAAAATCTCACCGCAGAAGACAGTTTTATAACCCATAGATTTTCATACTAGAGTTAGAATGTGGCAGCACACCGTACGGAGTTTATCATTTTCTAGCACCGTTATCTAGTTTTGGGGCCAAATCCGGCAAACTTAGAATGTGTACATATGATCATAAAATATCATATGTGTTCATGGGCTCTGTGAACATATGTTCGCTTTATACCCCACAGATTTTCATACTAGAGTTAGAATGCCGCCAACACACCGTAAGGAGTTTATCATATTTGAGCACCCTTATGTAGTTTGGAGACCAAATCTGGCAAACTTAGAATGTCCATATATGATCACAGGTGTTCATCGGCTCTGTGAAAATACGCCTGGCCACTTGAAAAAAAGGTTTATAGAAACTCTATGGAGGATTTTTGAGGGATTTATGGAGGATTTATGGTGGATTTATGGAGGATTAATGGAGGATTAATGGAGGATTAATGGAGGATTTATGGAGGATTTATGATGGATTTATGAAGGATTTATGGAGGATTTATGGCGGATTTATGGCGGATTTAGGCCATTCATTTGTGAATACTACAGTGGAAAGAACGTTCACTTTGTGTATTCGTTTTCAATTAGGCAATTAATTTGTGAATACTACAGTGGAAAGAACGTTCAATTTATGTATTCGTTTTCAATTAGGCAATTCATTTGTGAATAATAAAGTTCCAAGAAAGTTCACCTTATATATTCGTTTTCAACTAGGCAAGTCATTTGTGAATCCTAAAGATCCAAGAAAGTTCACTTTATGTACTCGTTTTCAATTTGGCAATTCATTTGTGAATACTACAGTTCCAAAAAAGTTCACTTTATGTATTCGTTTTCAATTAGGCAATTCATTTGTGAATACTAAAGTTCCAAGAAAGTTCACCTTATGTATTCGTTTTCAACTAGGCAAGTCATTTGTGAATCCTAAAGTTCCAAGAAAGTTCACTTTATGTATTCGTTTTCAATTCGGCAATTCATTTGTGAATACTAAAGTTCCAAAAAAGTTCACTTTATGTATTCGTTTTCAATTAGGCAATTCATTTGTGAATACTAAAGTTCCAAAAAAGTTCACTTTATGTATTTGTTTTCAATTAGGCAATTCATTCGCGAATACTAAAGTGGAAAAAAATCACTTTATGTATTTGTTTTCAAGTAGGCACTGGGTCTCCGCCTCTTTTGCGTGGCAGACGTGGGACAATGTGCACTGCCAAGGGGTCGGATGTACGCCCTGGGGTTCCTCTGGCGTCCCTGGGTCTCCGTCAGTTTTGCGTGGCAGGCGTGGGACAATGTGCACTGCCAAGGGGTCGGATGTACGCCCTGGGGTTCCGCTGGCGTCCCTGGGTCTCCGCCTCTTTTGCATGGCAAGCGTGGGGCAACTTGGAGGCTCGGGGGCGGTTATAAGTACATAGGGGACATACTATATACGTACATACGGCATTTACTATTTGGATACCGCGCTTACAGTATGTCACTTCGTGGACTTACTGGGACAGCACTTAGCGCACTTACATAAGTGGCTTACGGCTTACAGCACTTACCTAAGTCTGCGAGCGCTTTTGTGTTTCCGCAACACGCGATTTGGATTTTTGCGCTTCCACGAAAACTTGCAACGGATTTTTGTGTGTCCACCAAAACCCCATTCAGAATTTTGTGCTTCCACCAAATATGAAACGGGTTTGTTGTGTTTCCGCAATTTTTTGTAACTGCACTTAGCCTAGATACGTAAGAAGCGTAAGTCCTTTACAGGACTTAGGCCACTTAGGGCGCAAGCTGCCTATCTCAAATAGCCCACATACGCTAAGTGGTTAGCCAAGTGCCATAAGTTGCGTAATCATGTATGGAACATAATATATAGTTAGCCGAAAACTGTAACTACTTACGTAAGTGACTTAGAGACAGCAGACCGCTTAGCACCACTTATAAGGTAACTTAGCACCACTTATAAGGTAGGTTACAGCACTGAGTCAGTAGGTTATAAAAGTGCTCTAACCTTGCTATGTACTTATAACAATCTTATAACCGCCCCCGGCCCTCCAAGTGCCAAGGGGTCGGATGTACGCCCTGGGGTTCCGCTGGCGTCCCTGGGTCTCCGCCTCTTTTGCGTGGCAGACGTGGGACAATGTGCACTGCCAAGGGGTCGGATGTACGCCCTGGGGTTCCTCTGGCATCCCTGGGTCTCCGTCTCTTTTGCGTGGCAGGCGTGGGACAATGTGCACTGCTTGGAGGTTCGGGGGCGGTTATAAGCACATAGGGGACATACTATATACGTACATACGGCACTTACTATTTGGATACAGCGCTTACAGTATGTCACTTCGTGGACTTACTGGGACAGCACTGAGGGCACTTGCATAAGTGGCTTACAGCACTTACCTAAGTCTGAGAGCGCTTTTGTGTTTCCGCAACACGCGATTTGGATTTTTGCGCTTCCACGAAAACTTGCAACGGAATTTTTTGTTTCCACCAAAACCCCATTCAGAATTTTGTGTTTCCACCAAATATGAAACGGGTTTTTTGTGTTTCCGCAATTTGTTGTAAGTGCACTTAGCCTAGATATGTAAGTAGCGTAAGTCCTTTACAGGACTTAGGCCACTTAGGGCGCAAGCTGCCTATCTCAAATAGCCCACATACGCTAAGTGGTTAGCCAAGTGCCATAAGTTGCGTAATCATGTATGGAACATAATATATAGTTAGCCGAAAACTGTAACTACTTACGTAAGTGACTTAGAGACAGCAGAACGCTTAGCACCACTTATAAGGTAACTTAGCACCACTTATAAGGTAGGTTACAGCACTGAGTCAGTAGGTTATAAAAGTGCTCTAACCTTGCTATGTACTTATAACAATCTTATAACCGCCCCCGGCCCTCCAAGTGCCAAGGGGTCGGATGTACGCCCTGGGGTTCCGCTGGCGTCCCTGGGTCTCCGCCTCTTTTGCGTGGCAGGCGTGGGACAATGTGCACTGTCAAGGGGTCGGATGTACGCCCTGGGGTTCCTCTGGCATCCCTGGGTCTCCGTCTCTTTTGCGTGGCAGGCGTGGGACAATGTGCACTGCCAAGTACGCCCTGGCGTCCCTCTGGCGTCCCTGGGTCTCTGTGGCAGGCGTGGGACAATGTGCACTGCCAAGGGGTCGGATGTACGCCCTGGGGTTCCTTTGGCGTTCCTGGGTCTCCGCCTCTTTTGCGTGGCAGGCGTGGGACACTGTGCTCACACTCATTCACACTCACTCACTCACTCACTCGCTCGCTCGCTCGCTCACTCACTCACTCACTCACTCACTCACTTGATATTACACTGCTGAGGGACACACACACACATATTCATATTGCGTGTCTGCAGTTGCATCTTGACCGCAGCCCTTTTCATTTCATGGTCTATTCCCTCTGTCGGTCAGAGGCACGGGGACTGTTGTACAACGCTTGCTTTTTGCTTAGGTTGTGTGGCATGATGTAACATGCATGTTACACTCCTGAGAGTGCGTGTTTTCTTGTTGGAGACGTTGGTGCATGTATGCTGAGGTTACGATCTGTGCTGCGCTTGACAGGATGAGGCATTGGCCGTTTCCGTGGAAGCGCTGCGAGAGAGATGTCGGAATCTGGCAACGACTAACTTACCAGAGAAGATGCACACAGTAGAGCGACGCAGCACTGGCTGGCGTCTTTTCGTTCTGGGACAAAAAGCGATAGGGTTATGGTCCCACGAGAAGGGATAAAGAGAGGGAGAGAGAGAGAGAGAGATAGATAGATAGATAGATAGATAGATGGATACATAGATAGATAGATAGATAGATAGATGGATACATAGATAGATAGATAGATAGATAGATAGATAGATAGATAGATAGATAGATAGATAGATAGATAGATAGATAGATAAATAGATCGACAGATAGATAGATAGATAGATAGATAGATAGATAGATAGATAGATTGACAAACAGACAGACAGACAGACAGACAGACAGATAGATAGATAGATAGCTTGCGTCTCCCTGCCATGTTTTAGCTGGCATTTTTGGCCTTCAGGCGGTATGTTGACGTCGCCTTGGCATGTTTGACATTGATAGATAGCTTGCGTCTCCCTGCCATGTTTTAGCTTGCATTTTTGGCCTTCAGGCGGCATGTTGACGTCGCCCTGGCAGGTTTGACATACATGATAGATAGCCTGCGTCTCCCTGCCATGTTTTAGCTTGCATCTTTGGCCTTCAGGCGGCATGTTCACGTCGCCCTGGCAGGTTTGACATACGTTGCTTACGCCATTCAGTTTCAGCTTTGCCATGGACAATCTGCTACTCTCATGCACTCTGCCGGTGCTGCCGATATCTTCAATCGGTTGCTCTCTGGTGCACGTCCGTGCAACTCCCGGTGTAGCAGATGACCCAGCTTCCACCCTTCTCAGATGTTTTGGTGTTTTTTGCGTACATGCTGTTCCCCAGCTATTCGGAGATACCAATTTAGTAGCAAATTCCATTCCACGAACATAGCGTCGATTTCCTCTTTGCCTTCTTGAAGAAAAAGGAACTTCCGGGACACCGGAGATTGCCGCATGCTCACCGAGATTCCTGTCAGAGATTGGGAGAACTGTGATGCAGTACCCTCGACGCTCAGCGCCTTGATTGGCGTTGTGGTGCCGGGGCAACTTCGCAAGGTTGAGGCAGTCTTCGTGGTCTCCGACTTGAAGATCTTAGGCATCTCGTCAGTGAAGAGCGAAACGGATGAGTGGCTGATCACTTGTTGCGTGCGATGCAAGCGGGCCAGCCCTTGTGCGCAACATCCTGACGGAAGCACGGAAAAGCGCCTGGCCGTCAGATTGACCTTGGCCGATGGCAACAGTCAGTGCTCCGTGATGCTGTTTCACGAGTTAGTGCTGAAGGCAGCAGTGCTGATGGAAGTGACTTTGCCCGAACTGCTGGCTGATTCCAAGGAGCTGCGCACGACTCTCAGAGACATGTTCCGAAATGCTCAGTGGATATGCCGTTTCACCTTCAAGGAACGATCTCCAGCAATCCTTGGAATTGGAGTGTCACATTCGTCCTTGCCTGCGGCTTCAGCCGGCTGTCGTGCTGATGACTCCACCGGACGGCCAGTTGAATCTGCCTCTTTGCCGCTTGAACAATGGTTGCCCAGTGGCGCCGTTGAATAAGGTGACAGTGGATGCGCATCTCGGACTGGTCTCCGTGGGCAAGGTGGATGCAAACTTTTTGCGTGCCTTGGTGTGTTTCAACAACGTGAAGTTGCCAAATGAAGAGGCACTGCAGCAAGACAATACAGCCACCTCGGCCATGCGAGTGAAGCGATCCTTTGATTGCCTTTTGTCGAAAACGGGCACATCTCCTTTTCAAGTGAAACTTCGCATGGCTGGCCCGGCCTCGGTTGTCAACTGGATGCTCCAGGACCGCAGCGGAGAAATCCATCAAGTGGTTTTTTGGCCCAGACAGAGCACATCGGAGAGTGGAGTGTTCTCTGGCATGTCCCCGTGGATGCAGCCGCCAAGGACACCGTCACGACCTACTTTGACCGACTCGCCACGGCAGAGCTGACAGCAGATGAACCCCTTACCTTTGAATCCAAATGGACGCCTGTCAAGAGGCTCATCAATGTCGTCAGAGACAGCATGCCGGAAGAGGCACGTAGCTCCACAGCTTGGATGAACACTTTGCCGGCATCATCCGAGGTCGCAGCCACCGAATTGGACGAACCGATGTGAACTTATGTTTGCTCCGCAGCAGTCAGTCGGAGACTGGTCTTGAAGCGTCTTGAGTCTTGCTGATTTTCCTAGCTCCGCATGCTTGCGCAATCACATGCCAAGTCGCAGCCGCCCGATCCAACGAAGAGATGTGAGCTTTTGTTTGTTCCGCAGCATTCAGTCGGAAACGGGACTTGAAGCGTCTTGCTGATTTTCCTCGCTCCGCGTGCTTGGGGCAACTTGGCTGCTCACAAAGAAATTTCTCGGGTTTGGCTGCTATTTTTTTCTGCAGCTTGTGCAACTTTAACGCGGCCTGTCGACTTCGCTGACAAGAAAAAAACATATCATGGCTGATCAGGAGCAAGGCATGGCGATTTATCAACTCAGCTCATTCAGATTGATTGCTTGTGAGTTTATCATTGCTTGTTTTTGCATGCTGCGTCTCCTGAGGTCATGATGCTGGCCTATGCCACTTCGAGAACGACAACCATGCACTCATGTACACGCATGCATGAACACCTACACCCACATACTCCCTTATGTCCACAGGCACGCACAACACGAACACAGCATATCACACACATACATAAACACACACACATAAACTCACTCTCACACACACCACACACATACATCATTTGCATACAAACATACACATAAACTCACCCACCATCGCATTTTCATCACTATCATACTTCCTCTTCCCTTGCTCACTCACGCCCTCACTCACTCCCTCACTCCCTCACTCCCTCACTCCCTCACTCCCTCACTCCCTCACTCACTCACTCACTCACCCACTCACCCGCTCACCCGCTCACTCGCTCACTTGCTCACTCGCTCACTCGCTCACTCGCTCACTCGCTCACTCACTCACTCACTCACTCACTCACTCACTCACTCACTCACATTCTCATTCACTCACCTGTGCATGCACATACATACACACTAGATAAGAATGGATCATTGTAGTGATCCGGCAGGAACTGAATCCTGAAACATGCAACTAAATTAGTTACATATATAAGGATGAAAACGTATATTTAAATATATATATATATATAATATATATATATATATATATATGGGACTATGGCGACCACCAGCTGCGTCTTATATGCGCCCAGGTGCGTCACCACAGTCCCGCGGGTACGTTTGCACGGGTCCCGGGGAGGTGTCTTCGTTGATCACCGACCCCCCCGGGACCCCGGTGATCCCCCGCATATAGATATAAATATATATATATATAAAGGTAATAGAAGTTTTACATCTATACAGATGTGTCACACACACACACACCCTGCCTTTGGCAGGGTGGTGCCACGGAAGATGAGGTGAAGATGAGGATGAGAGGGGAATGAAGGTGAGATGACCATGAAGATGAGATGAAGAATTACTTAACCAGGACGCGAAGAGGGGAACGCAAAAGAAGAAGGAGGGAACACCAACACGACACACCTGGCCCGGAGCGGGCAAACCCTGAAAGGGCAAGGGAAAAGAAAAGCGGAGGGTCGACGGACACGGAACAAGACCAGCGGAGGGGGGGGAGGACGGAAGCGCCTGAACCAACCTGACACAGCGAAAACCTACACACACCTCAGCACGCGACGGAACCAACCTACCTGGGGAGGGAAGAACGCATGAGATAGGGGACCAATGGGTACTAGTTGGTGAAACCACAAAAAAGGAAAACAGGACTCAGTTCCTAACTTCCTAAGAGTCGTGCGTGATTCCCTGTCTGCGACCGTGGTCAATTCTTGCCCCAATTGGCATAAGACGGCTTTCAAGTTCCAGCGAATTAGGTGCACAACATGTTTTACCTCACCAGACAACCATCAGAAGAAAGAGACCACACCTGAAAGTCGTGTGCCTGCCTGGATCCTTGTGCATGTTGTAATGCCATTGTCATGACAAAAGCTGCAAGCGTAAAAAGAAGTTTCTGACTGTTCGGAGCAGCTTCACTTGAAAGAGTGCAGATCACTGGGATCCCCGGGACATCCGGAGCTGCAGGAAATCTCAAAACGGCTGAAAACCGTAAGGCCAACTGTTTCGTATTACTTAGACGAATTATATACTAATTCAAACATGTAAATTCGGAAGTCAGTTCAGTCGACATTCACCCCAAACAGGGTTGCCTCAATCGGCCCTACGGCACCTTGTCGGAGTCACCATAGGAATCACACTAGATAAGAATGGATCATTGTAGTGATCCGGCAGGAACTGAATCCTGAAACATGCAACTAGATTAGTTACATATATAAGGATGAAAACGTATATTTAAAAAATATGGTGACCACCAGCTGCGTCTTATATGCGCCCAGGTGCGTCACCACAGTCCCGCGGGTACGTTTGCACGGGTCCCGGGGAGGTGTCTTCGTTGATCACCGACCCCCCCGGGACCCCGGTGATCCCCCGCATATAGATATAAATATATATATATATATATATATATAAAGGTAATAGAAGTTTTACATCTGTACAGATGTGTCACACACACACAAACTCACCCACCATCACCCCTCCATCACTCTTATACTTCCTCTTCCCTTCTTGTTTTTCTATGCTCAGTCTAAGTCTAAGTCTAGAGAAGTTGGTAACATGTGGGGTTATCCGGTCCTATAATGGTTGCAGTATTTGCTCTAAGTGTCAGTTCAGCATTGAGTTGAGATGCTTGAGTTGTTGATGAACTTGGTATTGTCGGTGTAGCCTGTTGTGTAAGTTCTGCATCTACATCCATAGGTTCATTGGTTGTGCGATTACCGGTGATGTTGTAGGTTGCTGTTGTAGTCTTTCAGCGTGATATGTTCTACCTGTTGTTCTTACACTTTGCCTTAACAATTTAACAAAAAAAATGCATTTGTCTTAATAATAGTTTTCCTTGCTCTTCCCTCAATTGTTCCATAGCATTTGGCCCGTCAAAAATGAACCTTCAGGCCCTTCAGGGCAAATTTTGAAAAAATCGCAACCCTATTTGGTAGTTCCCCGCATCTTTGTGTGGGGTTCTTGTTTTTGATTCTGTGTCCCGCCTCCTCCTCCGCCTCCTCCTCCGCCGCCTCCGCCTCCATCTCACTCACACAACTTTGCTACACACCATCTTTCACACACAACTTTGTCAAACACCCTCTTGGACACACTGTGACACAACTTTGTCACCCACCATCTTTCACACACCTTCTTTCACACACAAATTTGTCACACATCCTCTTTGACACACTGTGACACACAACTTTGTCACCCACAACTTTGTCACACACCATCTTTCACCCACAGCCACAACTTGTCACACACCATCTTTCACACACAACTTTGTCACACGACTTTGTCACTGGCAGGCGTGGCACTTGGTGACATTGACGTTCAATTTGCGTGGCAGGCGTGGCACTTGGTGACATCCACCTTAGTTTCGCTTGGCAGACGTGGTACTTAAGGCACTAGGCTGGCTCTGGTGGCGCGCTTGGGCGTAATTTAGTCGCCCGGGGCGCCGCGCCACTTTGCGTGGCAGGCATGGCATTTGGTGACATTGAAATTGACGTTCCATTTGCACGGCAAGCGTGGCACTTGGTGACATCCACCTTCACTTTGCGTGGCAGGCGTAATACTTATGTACTTATGTATGGTGGCGCGCTTGGGCGCGCTTTAGTCGCCCGGGGCGTCGCGCCACTTCGCATGGCAGGCGTGGCACTTGGTGACATTGGCGTTCCATTTGCGTGGCAGGCGTGGCACTTGGTGACATGCACCTTCACTTTGCGTGGCAGGCGCGGTACTTATGGCACTGGGCTGGCTCTGGTGGCGCGCTTGGGCGTAATTTAGTCGCCCGGGGCGCCGCGCCACTTTGCGTGGCAGGGCAAGCGTGGCATTGACGTTCCATTTGCGTGGCAGGCATGGCACTTGGTGACATCCACCTTCACTTTGCGTGGCAGGCGTGGTACTTAGGTGGCGCGCTTGGGCGCGCTTTAGTCGCCCGGGGCGCCGCGCCAGTTGCGCAGCAAGCGTGGCACTTGGTGACATTGACGTTCCATTTGCGTGGCAGGCGTGGCACTTGGTGACATCCACGTTCGTTTCGTGTGGCAGGCGTGGCACTTGGTGACATTGACGTTCCATTTGCATGGCAGGAGGGCACTTGGCGACATCCACCTGTGTGTTGCGTGGCAGGTGTGGCACCTATTTGTCACACGCAACTTTGTCACACACAACTTTGTCACACATCATCTTTCACACATCATTCACACACAACTTTGTCACCCACTGTCTTTGGCACACCACTTTGTCACACACCATCTTTCAGACACCATCTTTCACACACTACTTTGTCACACACCATCTTTGACACACCCTTTTTGACACACTATCCTTCACACACCAGTTTGTCACCCGCCATCTTTGACACACCATCTTGCACACACCACTTTGTCACCCACCATCTTTCACACACCATCTTTCACACCACTTTGTCACACACCATCTTTCACACACCACTTTGTCACAAACCATCTTTCAAACACCGTCACAGACCATCTTTTACACACCGCTTTGTCACACAGCATCTTTCACACACAACTTTGTCACACACCATCTTTCACACACCACTTTGTCACACACGATTTTTCACTCACCATCTTTGACACACCATCTTGCACACACCACTTTGTCACACACCATCTTTGACACACCATCTTTCACGCACCACCCTTCACACACCACTTTGCCAACCACCATCTTTGACACACCATCTTTCACACCACTTTGTCACACACCATCTTTCACACACCACTTTGTCACACACGATTTTTCACTCACCATCTTTGACACACCATCTTTAACACACAATCTTTCACACCACTTTGTCACACACCATCTTTCACACACCGTCACAGACCATCTTGCACACACCACTTTGTCACCCACCATATTTGACACACCATCTTTCACACACCACTTTGCCACCCACGATCTTTGACACACCATCTTTAGCACAACTTTGTCACACACCATCTTTCACACACCACTTTGTCACACACCATCTTTGACACACCATCTTTCACACACCACTTTGTCACACACCAGCTTTCACACACCATCTTTGACACACCATCTTTCACACACACCACCTTTCACATACCATCTTTGACACACCACTTAATCACACAGCATCTTTGACACACCATCTTTCACACACCACTTTGTCACCCACCATCTTTGACACACCATCTTTCACAACACACTACAATTTCACACACCATCTTTGTCACACACCATCTTTCACACACTACTTTGTCACACACCATCTTTCACACACACCATCTTTCACACACCACTTTGTCACACACCATCTTTGACACACCACTTTGTCACACACCACTTTGTCACACACCACTTTGTCACACACCATCTTTCACACACAATCTTTGACACACCATCTTTCACACACCATCTTTCACACCACTTTGTCACACACCATCTTTCACACAGCGTCACACACCATCTTTCACACACCACTTAATCACACAGCATCTTTGACACACCATCTTTCACACACCACTTTGTCACCCACCATCTTTGACACACCATCTTTCACAACACACTACAATTTCACACACCATCTTTGTCACACACCATCTTTCACACACAACTTTGTCATACACAATCTTTGACACACCACTTTGTCACACACCATCTTTCACAACACTTTGCCACACTACAATTACACACCACTTTGCCATACACCATCTTTGACACACCATCTTGCACACAACACTTTGTCACACACCATCTTTGACACACCATCTTTCACACACCACCCTTCACACACCAGTTTGTCACGCACCATCTTTGACACACCATCTTTCACACCACTTTGTCACACACAATCTTTCACAAGGTTTTTCACACATAATCTTTGACGCACCATTTTTCACACACCACTTTGTCACACACCACCTTTCACACACCATCTTTGACACACCATCTTTCACACACCACTTTGTCACACACACACACACACACCACTTTGTCACACACCATCTTTCACACACCATCTCTGACACACCATCTTTCACACCACTTGGTCACACACCATGTTTCACACACCATCTATCACACACACCATCTTTCACACACCATCTTTCACACGCCACTTGGTCACACACCATCTTTGACACACCATCTTTCACACACAACTTTGTCACACACCATATTTCACCACACCATCTTTCACACGCCACTTGGTCACACACCATCTTTCACCACACCATCTTTCACACACAACTTTGTCACACACCATCTTTCGCCATACCACACACAATCTTTCACACACAACTTTGTCATACCCTCTCTTTACACACAACTTTCATACACACCATCTTTCACACACAACTTTGTCACACACACACACCATCTTTCTTTGTCACACACCATCTTTCGCATACAACGCTGTCACGCACACAACTTTGTTTTACTTTTCGGTCCTCCACCACCTCCTTTGTCTTTCCTTCCTTTCCCGTCCCCGCTACAACATTTGGTGCTCATTATTGGAAGAAGTTGCCTTGTGGGGTTATCCGGTCGTTTAATTTGCCTGTTATTTTTCATTGTCATCAAGCATCCCGGTAATTTCCGCATAGGCAGGCTTTCTTCTTAAGCCATACGTTGACATCTTATTCACATGATCTATCACTGCTGTTGCCATAGTAAAAAAAAATATGTTAAAATAATGTTATATTACCTATATATGTAAAAAAAACTAAATTGATTTATTTGATGCTGTAACTGCTCTAAACTATGAAGGTACAACTTGTCCCTTTGGATTTAATTCTTAATTCTCTCTCTGTTTGATTTCTAAAATTCACTCCCTTGCTTGCTTCAATTATGCCGTCTCTTATTGCGAGTAGTTTGTCTCGTCTCTCTCTCTCTCTCTCATCCATATTTTCTTTTAACCATGTCATAAACCTTGTGTCCTGATGCTTACACATACCCGTCCCTGATGCCCTCAGGTTTGTTCATCTGTTTTCTGTAGTTCAGCGTTGTTTGTTTCTTCTTGTAGGCTTGGAACATTGATTATATATATATATATATTTTTAAACAGTTAATCTATTTTAATCATAAACTATTGCTCCGCTTTCAGTTAATTCAAGGACACTCTCAGAGACTAAATTAACAAACACTTCTTGGATGTGTTCAGTTTCAGCTAAGTTTCCTTCAGTTCCTTTTACTTTAAAAATGATTAAACTCCCGATTTTGGTTTTAAGTGCCGGTAAAATTAACGTCTTGCATCTTTTCAAAGCTAAAGGCCATTACACATTTGTTTTCTCTAAATTGTAAATAGCTAATGTTAAGGCTGTCCTGATTGGCATTCATGAAAAAAGGAAAAGGCATCTGATAAACTCTGAACTTCAAACTCAGGATGCTTCTTTGAAGCGATTTGAAGTTGGTAAGACAAAGCCCGGCTACTGTCAGCAAATCCTTTTCCTGCTTGTGCAGGGATGTTTTCAGGGTCTCCTCCATCATTAATCTGTCCCCATATCATAGGATTGTAAAAGTAGTTCCAACTCGTAAATCCATAATAATCTACTAAGAACCAAGTAGTTTGCATAGATTTCTCCTCCTCTGGGTTGCCGATACAAAGTCACAAAGGCATTAGTCAGTTTGGATGCTGACTTAGCAATGTTCAGGTTAATCTCACCTCCACCTGTGTTGAAAGTCTGCGTGATAATGTGATACTGGGGCACAATCAGTTTCAAACTCTGACCCTCTAACAAATGCTTGGTGGTATTTATATCAACAGTGTTGTCTAAAGTGATTACATCAGGGCGGATAAGCACATTGTTGATTTCCCAGCTTGTGGATGTGTTGCAATCTTGAAAGTAGTATCCGTTTTTATCAGCTTGAGTTGTTCCATTCCCTTGAGGAACTACAACAGGTTCAGTGCCATCACTAACAATAGTGACTTTTAATCCTAAAGGAGCAAAACGCAAAGGTAAATAGTAATTGCTTCAAGTAGCCCACATACAGGTTTATGAGCAAGTCTTACCTTAGCATTAGCCCCAGGAATGCCTGATACTGAGTGTCGCGTGTGCCAAAAATCAACTCTACCCCACTCACTGTGGTCTCCTCCAGTTGATACAGTAGCTACATCACCAGCATTAGTTGCTCCATCAGTTGTAGCTTGTATCAAATTACCTAATCCATTAGCAAATTTATGGTACTCATCATCATAAGAAGGATTAGCACAACTTTCAATGTCATCCATTTCATTTACATCTTTTGCTTTAAACGACTTATACAGCTCACAATGTCTGTTGTATTCAACAATGTCCTGAACCGTTTGACCTCCTACTGTTGCCCTGTATCGTTGAAAAAATGAGTGCAACCCACCCAGTGGTCTTAAGCATTTTGCTCTTGTTCCATTAGTGTTTTGTAAATTAGCAAATAAGAGGACGCTGTTTAAATCAAGGTATTGGTTGGCTTCACCAGAAATCCAGAAATGTAAGATCTTACGTTCTTATTACCTGCATTTGGGGCATAGACATTTGAACCTGAAGGAAAATAATTGACTTATCAGTGATGTATTGTGCCGTCTCAGGTAGTCCGAAGTTCAATTGGCCAATCATAACATCAGATGCTTCACTCGCGATATTGTCCACTATCTACATATATATATATATATGGTTGTGAATATTTTTGTAGATGACTATTTATTGATTCTTGATGTGTTTTTCATATCTTCTTGCGAGCTATAGGTTTCATTGGATTTTTAGATTTCTTACTTGCAATATTTTCTATATCATTATTTTCTACAAGTTTTTTGATAGAATTGTATTCTTTCATGGGCTCATTCATTTCTTTCTCCAGCTTGCTGTAGCTTGACTTGTTCTTCGTCAGTATTACCAGTTGTGTCTCCTTTCTGCATTTTCTTCTGCTGAGCATCATTTCTATTATAATCATGTAGAAGATACTTTACCTTAGGATCAGCCCCGGGTTTGTGCGGTGAAGTCCGCACTGTTGACGCCTGGCTCGATTTGGCGCAACGCTCCTGCTATGCGGGATTGCCGCTGCAGGTTGCTAGACCCACTGTAACAGCCGCACTAAAGGTACTGGTCGTTTTTGACAATAGTGTTGAGTAGTCGGGTGCTGGCTACAGCCTGTAACCTCTGTAATCATTAAAAGTACAAAAAATACAAACCCAAATTACAAAAAAAATGCGACACTCAGGGTGGCAAAATCAGCAACAAAAGGGAAATACAACATACATTGGTGATGGATTCGCGGTTTTGTTCTTTGACGGCATGTCTAAAGAACGAAAAAATACAAAAGGACAAAGCGCAATCTGTGAAGGAATGGAAAAATACAAAACAAAAATACAAAGTGTATTTTTGCATTTATTTTGTATCAAAATAAATCCGAATGCAATTTCTCAAAAATACAAAATACAAAAAAAATACGAACCAAAAAAATCAAAAATGCAAAATACAAAAACAATACGAACCCAAAAATTAAAAAATACAAAATTCCCAAAAAAAATACGAATTCAAAAATGAGACAGAGAGCCAACCCCATAACCAAATTGCAAAATAAATGCAAAGCCAACCTGTTGTATTTTCTAAACCCTGCAATTCAGATTTTGTATTTTTTCGTATTTTTTTGTGTATTTTTAATTGTTGACAGAAGACCCTTCTGTAGCCAACGCAAACTACTCAACAATAGTGCTAGTCTGCGCCTGCGCTATGCGGGATTGCAGCTGGAGGTTGCTAAACGGGCTGTAAAAGCTGCGTGAAGAAAAAAAAGGTTGCAGAAGCTATACAAAAGTAGCTGGGAGGCAGCTCAGAGCAGAAGCGGATCAGAGAAGAAGTAGCCCAGATAAGAAGCCGCTCAGAGAAGAAGATGCCAGAAGAGGTACCTCAGCGAAGAGGTCGCTCAGTGAAGAAGTAACGCAACAAAGAAGTAGCTCACTCATCCATCCATCCATCCAGTCATTCATCCATGCATCTATCCATTCATTCAATCATTCGCTGATTAATTGACTCATTAGTTCATTGATTCTTGCCGTTTCCTGATTCATTGCTTGATGGGTTCATTAATTCATTGATTCATTGGTTCATTGGTTCATTGATTCATTGGTTCTTTGTTTCCTTGATTATTTGATTGATTCATGGCTTCGTTGCTTCACTGATTCAATGATTCAGTCATTCAGTGATTCATTGGTTCAACTCCTCATTGCTTCATTCACTCACTGATCTCTTGATTCGTTGAATCGTTGGCTCATTGATTCGTTGATTCCTTGACGATTCACTGATTCATTGATTCGATGATTCCGTTGTTCATTAGTTCACTGGTCTTTTGATTCATTGGATGTCATTGAGTGTCCTGCCTCTTTTTTTGTTTCACTGATTCAGTGATTCAATGAAATTCGGTTCATTAACTCACTGATTTCTTGATTCGTTGATTCACTGCATGGTTCGTCCATTCATTGGTTCATTGGTTCGTTGATTCATTGGTGCATTGTTTCCTTGATTATTTCATTGTTTCATTGCTTCTTTGCTTCATTGGTTGTGATTCGGTGGTTGGTTGATTCAATTCCGCGTTGCTTCATTGATTCGTCGATTCATCGGTTCATTCAATCCGTTGTGTGTTATTCTTTGTTGGTTCAGTTGTCATCTCAATTATCATCTTCTCATTCTTTGGTGCACCTCACAACTTCAACAATAGGCCATTGATTTCTGATATCCTGTTTTTTTTCCGAAACTTTCGCTCCGGCATGGCCGAGCACTACCTGGTATACATGTATGTATCATGAATGGAGTTTAAAACTCAGCTAAAATTTAATAACTAAATATGTTTGGTAAAGAACACCTCGCTTGGACCTATGAACAGTATGGCAATATGGCAACAACCTGTGCCTCCCATCGCTCACCCAGGTGCATAACCTTCTGACACTTGGATTCTTCAAAAGTTGCTTAAAGTACTCATATAAAAGCGCATGTGCACCCAGGTAAAGCTGGAAGGTTTGCCTTGGGCAGATAGGTGTTGCAGTGTTGCAATCCATTAACCAATGCAGCTGCGCCAGACAGAGTAAAATTGTATATATTGTTCGACTTTGAAACATGGCCGGTGGCATCCATGACTGTCGTGGTTGAAGGCTGTGATGTCGTGGCATACACAGAGTCTGTCTAAGCAACATGAAGTGGACAACCAAACTGCCCACGCGCCTGGGGGCCCGGTCTGGAGGTAACATGTTGATTAAGAATGATATAGGATAATTAAGGTACTGGTGGACTAGCGCTTATCGTAATAGTGTACCCAGTATCAGATTCTCTGTGACTGAAAAATAAGTACTGTATGTCATGGCAGCTCTGCTATTCGCACGCGTCTCACACAGCCTGTTGCTGAGAGTCAGCGGAATCAGGCTCATTCTGACTGCCAGTACCACTTTTTCCATCAGGATTCGCAAACAAACATCGGGAGAGATGGGACAACAGAAGAGCAAGTTCGTGCTTTCCACAGCTTACTAAAACTGCACTCCGATTTTGAGTTTATATTATTTTATGTTTCTTCTACACTCGTTGCAGATTTTGATCGCCAAGAATCAAATTGAAGTGGTCTAAAACATACAAGCTGAGCCCAGCTGTATGCAGAAAACCAAAAGATCCAAAAGACTCAGAAACCATCAGAGACCTATGGATGGTGGCACCACTGGTGGACTGCTGCTGTTGTAGCACTTGTGGCCAATTCTGAGTGGCGGGCTGTGGCTGCTGTGGCTGGAGGCGTTGGATCCGCTGCCACAATGCCTCCTAGATCTTTGACCGCCCATGCGGCCCATGCGCATGATCCTTATTGCATGGCAGCAAGTTGTACCAAATTCATTGCGGTGAAACAAGGCTGGTGTGGATTTAGGTTTCAACAACCTGATGAAATGAATGTTGAGCTCACAGTTTCCTGAACCATCTTCGTCCATGTGCAGCTTGTAAACTGAAAGCAACTGCACAGGTGCTGGCGCACAAACACAAACACATTCAATCTTCTTAATGTCCACAATTGTACATCGCCCAGGAAGAGCCGAGTAAACATGCTCGAATGATTTCTTCATACCAACCTAGACTCGTATGGATGAACATCAGGTCCGATCAGTGTTCTATAAGCTACTGACAAATGACCAGTGTAAGAACTTCAGAAGAGTTGGTGGATCTGCTCAAAGGTCACTGTTTAGACCTGACAATAACCTCGAAGGATGAATCTGCAAAGGCATGCGAAAACCAAAAGAGCCTCTAACTTATTGTGTGACGAAAACACGACAAGGCCTGCCGCCAAAAAAACAATGACAGTCGTCGATTCTGAAAACGACGGGAAAGTCCCCACAAACATATCACGCTGGTAAGGAGAAACTCGTGATACTTCGCAGATCAAAATAAGAAGACTCTACTGAGGCCATGAAGGTACGAAAAATCAGGTTGCGCAACTCATTTTCAAAGAAACAAAAATCACCACTTCTGCAAACAAAAGGTTTCAGTTCTGGAATATAATTCCTGGCCAAGGTGCAGTTTTTCCAACCGAAGAAACTTGTCCTGCTCAAGTCTTGGTCCAAGTTCGGCATTTTTTCCAAATAAAATGCCCGGGACACCAATTCTAAAGCTACAACCCAAGACTTCAAGACCAACTTTTCAGATTTCCCTGTTTTGATCGTGTCAAAGGAAAAGTGACACCATTAGTAAAAACTGTTGCACCTCTTTGCCGTCGCAGTAGTTCGAATGAGCCGTCGCAGTAGTTCGAATGAAACATGTGATTAGGACATCCAATGCTGGAAATGGGTATTCGATCTCAGCATCGTGCTCAGATCTGCATTTCGTATAAACCAGTGTTTGGGTTTTCACAAGGAGATGATGTGACAAAACTTATCTGCAGCTCTTGACCAAAAGAACACATATCATATGGTTTCGACCAGGGTAAGAATCTAGGAACTGCCACAGCCAGGCCACAGCCAAGCCACACCCAGGCGGCCACAGCCAGGCCACAGCCAAGCCACAGCCAAGCAACAGCCAGGCCACAGCCAAGCCACAGCCGACCCACAGCCAAGCCACAGCCAGACCCCACACCCACCCAAGCCACAGACAAGCCACAGCCAAGCCACAGCCAAGCCACAGCCAAGACACAGCCAGGCCACAGCCAGGCCACAGCCACGCCACAGCCAGGCCACAGCCAGGCCAGCCAAGCCACAGCCAGGCCACAGCCACAGCCAGGCCAGCCAAGCCACAGTCAGGCCGCAGCCACAGCCAAGCCACAGCCAAGCCACAGCCAAGCCACAGCCAAGCCACAGCCAGGCCACAGCCAGGCCACAGCCAGGCCCCACAGCCAAGCCACAGCCAGGTAAAGGCAGGCCACAGGCAAGCCAGAGCCAGGCCACAGCCAGGCCCCACAGCCAATCCAGCCAAGCCACAGCCAGGCGGTCACAGCCAAGCCAGGCCACAGCCAAGCCCCCAACCAAGCCACACCCAGGTCAAAGGCGAGCCACAGCCAGGCCCCACAGCCAAGTCCCACAGCCAGGCCCCATAGCCAGGCCCCACAGCCAAGCCAGCCAAGCCACAGCCAGGCGGTCACAGCCAAGCCACAAAGCCACAGCCAAGCCACAGCCAGGCCACAGCCAAGCCACAGCCAAGCCACAGCCAGGCCACAGCCTGCTTGTAGTTCTGGCCTCTCCTCGTCTGTCACTGCTTCTGGTTCTTCCGGCCAAGGCTTCTCAGATGACGTTGTGCCGCCGTATCGCTTGATCCGATCCACCTAGAGCTGGAGCGAAGGAGTAAAAATAAAGAGCATCGAAGAGAAAAGTATGTTTCCACATCAAGACACCAGCATTCGGAGGTTTTATCGTTATTTCATGTTATTTCATCGTTTCATCATGTTTCATCTAGAGAGGCCCCCGTACGGCCCCTGTTGGATGGCTGTTTGACCCCGAAAACAGCTCCAAAAAAAAACACGAAAGATTGTAGAAAAGCGGACTCCGGGATTTTGAAACCGATAAAACAAGGTGCGCGCTTCAACAGCTAAAACTTTGAGTGCAGGACAGGTGTAGGATTTACCTCAGAGCTACTGAGGTAGCAAAACCGTTGGAATTATATGAAGAAGCTGGGCGATTTTCAGGCATCAAGTGTAGTTGGGAGATGCTGCGAAGTGAGAAAGCACAGAAGCTTTATATATATATATAGAGTAAATATTATCAAAGGAAGTTTCATGGAGGAAACTCCGAGTTACGGACTTTCACATTCTCACTAGCCCAAAGATCATTGTGTCCAGTTGGCACCTGCATTAAGAGATCATGAAGTCACATTCCAACTAACCAAAAGATCATTGTGTCCAGTTGGCACATGCGCTTAGAGATCATGAAGTCACATTCTCACTAGCCCAGAGATCACTGTGTCCAGTTGGCACCTGCGTTTAGAGATCGTGAAGTCACATTCTCACTAGCCCAGAGATCATTGTGTCCAGTGGGCTCCTGCGTGAAGTAGAGTCGAGGTAGAGTAGAATAGAGGCAGGGTAAAGGTAGAGTAGAGTAGAGTATACATAGTAGAGAAGTGGAGGGCAGAGTATAGCAGAGGAGCGTAGAAGAGAAGCGATGAGTAGAGCAGGAGTATAGAGTAGAGGTAGCGTTGAGTAGAGAAGAGTACCCTGAGCATCGCACATTGATTAGAATCAATATTTTGATGCTCTGAGATATTGATTTTTTTTGACACTCAAAGATCACGTGTTTTCTCTTTTTTTTCTGGATTCTATCTTGATTTTTTTGATTTTCATCTTGATATGTTTCTTGATTTCATTTTTTGTAATCTTGATTTAAATCTTTATAATTCTTGTTTTCTCTCCTTACCTTTTCTGACCTATCTGGATCTCTCATTGGCTGCTTCATGTGTGCATATGGTTGACATGTCCACCACCCATACATGCAGTTTTGGCTCTAAGTTTGCTTTTGTCGCTTAGTTTTGGAACCTTGCAAAAGTCAAGGCCCAGGTCTTGGACAAGGTCCGAGTCCTGGAAAAGGTCCAAGTCTTGGAAAAGGCCCAAGTCTGGGAAGGCTTTGGAAAAAGCCAGGCCAATGTCCAGGGGAGGACCCAGACATGAAGCCAAACCTCTGGTGGATGTTGGCTTGGCTTTTAAGTGCTTGGAAAAGCACAAGGATATCCTACCTGACCTGGGGGCCTGTGAGCATATGTGCTCCAGCTCTGGACCCAATGCTAAGGCTTTGCATGCCACCAGGAAGCTATGGACAGGGTTGTTGGATCTGGAGCCAAGTGGCATGATCCACAGCCAGCCACTGAGACACGCTCTTCTGTCTTTGTTGGCAGAGAACCCAGATATAAACCTGGGGGAACATACTGGGCTGGTGTGGGTCAATTTGAAGGTGGAGAGGCTGAACTGCCTCCTGGCACATGTCAGGAAACTTGGCAAGGACAGCAAAGCTCTCATGCCTGTGGCTGCCAAGCTCACCAGGGGCCAGTACCATGAATTGCTGGTGGGCTTGAAAAAGCTCAAAATGCCTAACAAAACAGAGCTGGCCCTGGTGCCAGTGACAGCACCAAAAGAGGAGCTTGGAAAAGCACCTTCTGCTAAGAGCAAAGCAGCCACAAGTTGGAAAAGCATCACTTCAAAAAAAGGCCCATATGCTTGGAAAAGCACCAGCATCTGCCAAGGCCAAGCTTGGAAAAGCCAAGCCTAGCAAAGATGCAGGGAAGCTTGGGAAAGTTGGCAAGGAGGCCCTTGGAAAAGGTAAAAGAAAGCTGGCTCCCATAATCAGTGATGTGAGCTTGGACTCTGAAGGCTTCCCTGGGATGTTCAGCAGCCCCTCCAAGAAAGCCAGAACTGCATCTTCCTCCCAGGTGATGTGCCTGAGGAGAGCAAGTAGCAGGTTGCATGCAGCCATGGGCTATGGTTTGGAAAAGCCAAAGCCCAAGACTAAGGCAAAACCTGCCAAAAAGCCTGCCTCATGCCTTGGAAAAGGCAAGAGCAAGCCAGGCAAGGCCCTGGCTGATGAACCCAAAGAAAGGGAACCTTGGGTTGATCTCAAGCAAACAGATGCTAACAAGCCCCAGCCAAGATCTTACCTTCAAGGTAGGGTGGAGGGTGGCAAACTGCATCTCATTGTTGAGGTGGCTCAGAATATGCCCACCCACTACCTTGCCATTATTGGTAAGATCAGGTGTGCCTTGGAAAAGGGCAACCTGACAAAAGCTGAAGCCTTGGCCATGAGGAAGGACCTCTTGGAAAAGTACAGTCCATAGGCCTTGGCACATGTTCTTGGAAAAGGACATGCAACTTATCCTTGGAAAAGGGCAACCCTGTTCATGGAAAAGGGCATGCATGCCCTTGGAAAAGGGCCAAGTGCAGCTGAAGTGCATCAGCAGTTTTGAAAGGAAAAAGGTAGCTGCTGCTGCTTCTCTACTGGGTGGGTAACTGGTTGTATAGTACTGGCTAGGAACCTGGTAGCTAGTGGGGGCCACAGGGTAGCTGCATGCTTGTTGATGTTGAATGCATGTCTGCAGCCATGCTTGAGCAGGTTACATGCATGACCATGTCACCACACATGCTGCTGCTACATGCACACACACACAACTTGCACAGCACAGCACACAACTTGCACAGGCATACACATGCTCACCAACAACAAAAGTCGGCAAGAAAACAGCAACCACTATAACACAACTTTGTAACTACACTTCACAGTCAGCACATACAACTAAAATACCACTTGTAGCTTGTTGCTGTTGGTGGGCTTGGAAAAGCTCTGCTGCTGAAGCAAGGCTTTGGGTTTGGAAAAGCCTGGTCCCGGAGACTGGGTTTGGAAAAGCCCAAGGGGTTGGAAAATCTCCCCTGAACTGGAAAGTCTTGGAAAAGATGGACCAGCCTGAAGGGCCCCCCAACAAAAAGGGGAGGAAGTCATGGGACCACTTCCCAGGCCAGGAAGGAAAGGAGGAAGGGGATGCAGTGGTCAGCCTTGGAAAAGGCAGACCCAACTGACCCCACTGTCCTGGCCAAGCACCTGGAAGCCTTGGAAAAGGCAAAAGCAAGGTGCCAGGAGAGGATGGCAGATGCTGTTGCCAAGAAATTGGAACAGCTCTCCACCTCTGATGAGCCCAGGGCAGGGGGCACCAAGCACAGGGGCAAGAGTGGCCAGCCAAGGAAGGCTGTGCTCACCCCTGCTGCTGCTGCAAGCTCTTCTTCTGGCTTGGAAAAGCCAACAGCCACCTTGGAAAAGGAAGGCAAAAAAAAGAAGAGCAAGCCTGCCCAGGACTTGGAAAAGTCCAAGCCCAAGGATTTGGAAACGTGCCAGGGCAGCACCACCCATGGCAGTGCCACCAAGGGCTTGGAAAAGCCTGTGGTGGTGGTTGACTGGCACAACACCTTGGAAAAGGATGATGTTGTGAGCCAGGACAACCTGGCAGGCTTGAAAAAGCTGCAGAGTGATCCTGCTCTCTGCAGTGGACACTGCCACAAGGAAAAGGCAAGTCCTGGTGGACATGGATGCCATGATCCCAGACCACATTCACCAGCAGGGTCTTGGAAAAGAAACCTGCTGGATGAAATGTGGTGAGGGTGGGAAGGCAGATCTTGCCTGGCAGTGGGATGCTGTTGCCATTTTTGATGACAATTGGCAGATCTGCCAGGAATGTGAGGCCTGGGGCATTGATGCTTACCAGGTCTCACAGAAGAAGGCAGCCAAGGGGGCCTTCCCCACCTTTTGGAAAGCTGTGGGTGCTTTCCTGGTGGGGGCCAAGGCTCAGTAGTCTTGGAAAAGACTGCTGGGCCCCTGGTCTTGGAAAAGGCTGGCTGCACCTGGCAGAAGGGCTTGGAAAAGCATAATCCCACATGGGCTTGGAAAAGCCCAATGCCAAATTGGCTTGGAAAAGCCCAGCAAGGTCATTGGCCTGGAATAGCCTTCAATGAGAGGCAGGGCATGATGGGCTTGGAAAAGCTCAAGCAACAAACAAACATGGATTGGGCTGCAGTGATTTAAATATATATATATATATATAATAATATAACTATAATAACATATAAATATATAAATGCCAAAACACATCTTACCAAATTGTACCCTTCTGTGTTTGAACAAAAAACTTCATGAAAGAAATGTGATAGTCTTTTGTTGTTTCTTGGTTTCACTGCAGCCCATCCATGTCTGTTTTTTTGCTCAAGCCATTGTACAGTGTACAGTCAGCTGGGGCTTGCAGCTGTTTTTAAAAAGACTGGCTGGCAAACACTGCCAGCTGGTCACAGACTGACATAAATGAACAAAATAATTCAAATAGAAAATAGGTTAAATAAATTCAATTACAGGAAGATATTTAGAAAATTAAATATAATATATTTACTTGGTAAATAAATAAATAAAAATATGTATGTATAAATTTGAAATATATATATATATATTGAGAAAATAACACATGATTGACAGATTGACAAAACACATTTAAATCTTGAAGGTGCAAAATTATATGTTTTTTCTTTACTTCTATTGGGAACTTGTATTGGGAACAATCTTTTGTGGGTGTGTGTGTGCAGTAGTTTGCTTAAGGGCCTTCTTTTGGGAACTTACTGTTATTGGGAACTTGTGTTGGGATTGTTTTTTTGTGTAGCAATTAGTTTAAGGGCATTTTCTTGTCAATTTGTTTTTGTTGTCGATTTTTGTGGTGTAGTTTATTTGTGTAGCAGTTTGTTTAGAAACCTTCTGTTGTTTTTTTCTGGAGAAAATACATTTACTGTTTTTTTGGTGATTTTCTCTTGGGGAATTTGGGTTCATAGAATATATGGATGGTGTGGTTTGGTCTTTCCTCTATATTTTTTTTTGTTCATGTAGTTTTTCTTTTTTCAGATATGCAGTATTGTATTGTTCTGCAATGCCTATTAATTCGTTTGATTCAGAAAGTATATTTAAAAATGCATTGCTTTTAAATAATCAAATTTGTCGGTTATAGTTCCTTTTGCAAAGGGATTGTGGTCGGTATAAAGCAAAAAACTTGCATCTGCTTTCTGTGAAACATGTTGACATATGAAATTGAAAACATGTTGACATATGAAATTGACAATTGTTTTCAATATCTTAGATTTGAAATTTCATTCTCATAAATCAGAGGCCAAAGTATAAATATTTAATATCTCTATCATACCAAATTAAAAAAAAAGACAACCAATATATATTTATCTTCAGAAAATAACTCTATATATACTGGAATATATTGTTTATTTTGAAAAAATAATAGTTTTGATCAAGTTTGATCAATTTTGATCAAGTTTGATCAAATTTGAAAATATTTATTTTGTTTAAATATTTTTGTTTTTTTTGCTTTATTTTGCCATAAACTAGAAAAATAAAAATATTACAATTACATATTATTTGGTTCAAACAAAATCATTTAAATAAATGTTTTACATATATTTATATGTAGTTCTGCCTGCGGACCGAAAACCGCGCTCGTAAAACGCACGTTTTTGAATATCGCTATTTTGGGGTGGGGTGGGGTGGGGAGGTGGGGGATGTTAACGTACCTTGTACTTCGTACATGATCCATTGCTACGCTGCTGAGATCTCTGGGATCGTTTACTACGTTACATGTTGCTACGCTGCTGATGGGGTGGGGTGGGGGGGTGGGGGATGTTCACGTACCTTGTACTTCGTACATGATCCATTGCTACGCTGCTGAGATCTCTGGGATCGTTTACTACGTCACATGTTGCTACGCTGCTGATGGGGTGGGGTGGGGGGGTGGGGGATGTTCACGTACCTTGTACTTCGTACATGATCCATTGCTACGCTGCTGAGATCTCTGGGATCGTTGTCATTGTTTTGTGGCGCTCTGCAGGGACGACGGCCGCTGCTGGTCTGGGACATAGGAGTAGCGCGAGCTCAGAAGGAAGGTAAACCACCTCCTGCAAGTTATTCTCGGATCAAAAAATGTGGCTCATTTGAACATCTGAAATCCACTGCAAACAACAAGCAAACCCTGTTGCTGACTGATGGTGCCAAATGTTACCCAAAAATGGCCTGAGAAACCAATACGTTGCATGAATATGTTGCACACAACCGCGGTGAGTTTGAGAAGACAATCTACCGGCGAAATGAGAAGGTCAGTTGCCATACTGGAACCATTGATGCTGCATGGTCTGCTGTTAAGAACTTCATCCCCAATTCGTTGAGTTCAAAAAGCAAAGATCTTCTCTTGTATGTCAATGGACACAGTCGCCTCCAGAAAAAAACTATCTCGACGCTGAAAGGCCTGCTCTAACAAAGGATGAAAAAGGCTCATGCACATTTTGCCAAAAACCCACACGAAACGCAAATTTGGCCAAATTTGCGCGACCAAATTTGGCCAAATGTTGCCTATCAAACTGTGTGTTTCGCTGCAGCGAAAACAATATTTTTTTTGAACACGTGCATTTTGTGAGCGCGGTTTCCGGTCCGCCGGGTAGTTCATGTTTTGCAAAACAAATATAGTTCAATGAGTTGGTTTTCAAGTACCAGTAATGTTTGCTACATTTTATTATAAGATATTATAAGCCATTTTAGTGCAATAATAAACTGTGAAATTAATAATATAATATGTATAACCGTGTTTTGTTTATTACTACCTTTGTTTTTACCACTAAAACAATTTGATTTTAAAAACATATTTAGTTCAAAATGCTTACATTTTAAGCATACTATATATACTATATTTGGTTCCATCATAATAAAAAATAAGAATGCAATATTTTTGAGATCTTTTATTAGCTCAATATGTTTACATGTGTATATATCAATATGAATTACAATATATGAAACATACCACAAATTTGATTTTCAAATAGTGTGTTGTAGTCTTGGAAATTTTGATTTATTTTGTGTTTTTGATTAATTTTGTGAAAATAAGGTAGATATTTTGTGAAAATTAAATGTTTTCACATGTGGCTCCAATGCCCAAAACATAAAACAATAAAAACAATAAAATGCCAAAAACATGTTTTGCACCTGCAGCTGTTTTTGGATCAAAGCAAATTGAAAGCAAAAGTGCTTTTGTGCTTGGAAAAGTCACCATTTTTGGGTGTCAAGTGGTACTATGGCACCAAAAAAAGTTATGAAAACAATGAAGAAGAAAAAGGACTTGGAAAAGTCTCCCAAGAAGAAAGGCTTGGAAAAGCCTTCCAACCAGAGAGGCTTGGAAAAGTCATCTGGAAGAAAGGGTTTGGAAAAGCCCATGAAGAAGCCTGGCTGCAATGATGGAGGTGGTTTGGAAAAAAACCAGGAACCATCAAAGACAAGGTCAAAGCTGCAGCTGAGGAGGCTGAAGGTGATGCAGGCCAGGGTGCTGCAATCTTGCATGGATCTCTGCCCAAGCTTGATAAGAGCAAACTCTGGGCCAAGCACCAGGCACCCCTCAGAGGGAACAAGGCCTTGGAAAAGGCCCATGCCCAACTTGGCAAGAAGGAGAAAGGAATTGCTGCTTGCAAATGGCTCTTGGAAAAGGAAGGCAAGCAGTTTCTCCAAGCCTCCAGGAGGGTTTCTGTGGGAGAAGTTGTCACTAAGACTGATAACTGGGAAACCGATCTCCAAAATGCTCACTAGGTACACCCCAGAAGAGCTGGAGATGCATCTCCAGTCTGGAAAAGTGGTCTGGAGAGAGTGCCCCTACACTTCTGGTACCTTTGAATACAAAGATACCCAGAATTCGCACAGAGCAGTCAACACAGCCAGGCAGAAGGAATGGCAGTGTGGTGTGGAGTTTGAGCCTGAGGATGAGGACGTGGAAAAGTTCATGGAGCTCTTCAGCTCTGACTGCCATTCCTTGTCTGTGGATGAAGGCCTTGGAAAAGGTAGTGCCAAGGGCCTTGGAAAAGGCCAGGGGTCCCTTGGAAAAGGCAGAAGAGGCAGGGGCAAAGCCATCAAGGAGGAGGATGAGGATGAGCCTGAGCCCCATGGGAAGCTTGCCAAGGCTTGCAGGCCTGCAAGGAATATGGTGTCTGCAACAATGTCAGACTTGGAAGAAGCTTTGGAAAAAACAGGTTCCAAGCTGACCAAAGCAGGCAAGACCACAGCCAATGATCTGAGCAAGAAGTCATCCCATGTGCTTGGAAAAGCATTGGCAACTCCACTCCATTCCCATATTTGTATATGGGGATGGAGTGGAGTACCAAACAAGAGATACAATGTTGGTATGGTCATGGTGCTGTTTTTTGGGTGATATGGCAAGCATGAAGCAGCACCAGCTGCTGCTGACTGCCTTCCCCAAAAGCTGTACAGCCAAGGACACCTGGCCTACCATTTGCATTTGGAAGTAATTGAAATGGTCCTTTGAAGCTCTTGGAAAAGGGCTTCATCCAACTCATGGCCCAGGTGGCAAGCTGTTGGAAAAGGGCAGCAAGCTGCTTGGAAAAGCAGGGCAGCCTTTGCACCCCAAAGGGTACAAGGCTCACATCACGAATTTTTCAGCAACCGCCTGAAGCTTCCCCACTGGGCATCCAAGTACCCTTGCTGGGAATGTAATGCTGAAAACTTTGAAGGGTGCAAGGCCACCTTGAATGTGAAAGAATTGGACTTGGAAAAGTCCAAATTCAAATTATTTTCACAAAAGGAGCAGCTTGGGAAAGCTTCCCACTTGGAACACCCTTTGTTCCGAGTCCCTGGTGTTACTGCAAAAACTTGCAGAGGCGACCCCATGCATATTTTGTTCTGTAAAGGACTCTATGGCCATGTCATTGGAGGTATATTACATTACCTGTGCTGGTATGAAGGGCCTGGAAAGGTCTGTAAGGAAAGGCCATCCAAAAGGATTGGGGTCATCTTCGATGAAATCCAGCAGGAATACAAGTCCCAAGGTTTGGAGCAGGCTCACAAATCTTAAGCTCAGCATGTTTACAAATGCTGAAAAGCCTTGGCTTGGAAAAGCCACCATGGACTGCAAAGCAGGTGAAAGCAAGCATCTGCTTCCAGCCTTGGTTCCTGTCTTGGAAAAGATGGTTGCTGGGACCAAAAAAGAAGAAGAGAAAAAAATGTTATCTGCAGCCAAGAGCTTGGAAAAGCTTGTGGCATTGTGGGATGAAGCAGGTACATTCCTCACCCCTGCTGAATTTTCAAAAGGCATGGCTCTTGGAAAAGAATTCCTGCTGGCCTACAAATGGCTGAATGCATGGTCCTTGGAAAAGGGTAGGCATTCTTTTGCCATTGTTGTGAAGCACCATACCTTTATCCACCTCCTTTGGAATTCCAAATTTCTGAACCCCAAAAGACATTGGAATTTCAAAGGGGAAGACTTTGTGGGTCGAATCTCCAGAATGGCCCATAGCATCAGCTTTGGAGTTTCTTCCACAAGAGTGAGCTCCAAACTGTGCATAAAATACAGGTTGTTCTACCATTTCCTGTTGACCAGGAGCATGGAGGAACCTGTGTGGGACAGTGAGGAAGATTAGGTGTATCTTGGAAAAGGCTCTTCTCCTGCTGATCTTGGAAAAGATGCATTCTGGAGATATCTTGGAAAAGCCATTCACACAGCATGTCTTGGAAAAAGATCGATTATGCTGCATGTCTTGGAAAAGGCTTAACAGGGCTGCATCATGGTAGAAAAAAGGAGCAAGTCAGCTGCAGCTTTTGTCAGAAAATATTGATCTTCCTGTTTTAAAATCTTGATTTTCATTTTTGGAAATATTGATTCTCCACTTGATTTGATGCTCCAAAAATGATATTTTTTACTTTGAAATTTGCCTTTGAAAAATAAATATCTCAGATCAAATCCATCTCTATCTATCTATCTATCTATCTATCTATTTATCTATCTATGTATCTATCTATCTATCTATCTATCTATATATGTTTGTTTTTAAAGAACACAGGCTGTGGCAGACTTGATATAGTTGTTTGTGTTGACATGCATTTTCATGTGCACAAGTGATGTTTAAGCTGTGCATGTTTGTGATTGTTTGCCCGGATCTAAGGGCATCTTCAAGAGCGAGTTGGATGGCGTGGTGCGCATGTTCACCGTGCTTTCCTGTCCAGTGAAGCTTGGGCGCACCTTCCCATGCGATCGAGGGTTGGCCTTGCCTGCAAGTGCAGAAACCTCGGTGCCACTTTTGGCTTTGGAGGATTCTCGAGGAGTACTAGGTGGTGCTCGGTCCCATGGAGCTCCATGGATGGAATTGCATCGCCACGATTGCAGAAGCTTCATGGGTGGCATGACGAAATCGCCACCATTGCAGCCGAAGCTTTTGGATGGCGACATCGCCTTAATCCATTTCTGGATCCTTAAAAGGATAGCCGGACACATCAACGCAGCGAGAAAAAGAGCAGCTTTGTTGATTCATTAATCAGGGGTTCCAGGTTTGTTTTCCTGATTTGACGTTTGTTGGTTCATCAATCAAATTTTCTCTTCCTATAGTTTGTCATGGCATTAAATCGTGTGTAGGTTTCTGAGTTGCACATATAGCCAACCCCATGCACACACCTTTGTTGCCCACACCCCTTTGTTGCCCATTGTCTCTCCTGTCAGGTGCTTCATCGTGTCCATCGACTTTGTTGCAACTGTTCTCTGGGGATCGTGTTGTTGTTGTTGTTGTCATTGTCGTTGTCGTTGTCGTTGTCGTTGTTGCTGTGGTTGGGTTTTTATGGACGGATATTTTCACATGTGTTACATATAGACATGTTGCCCTTGTGATCATGAGACATGTTTGGTTTACATGCAGGCATGTGGATATATGACATGTGGATATGTTGGTTGGTATATAGGTACAAAACATGTAGTGTTGATCAACCCATTGATGACATTTATATCGCATTGTTTGATGACTCTATTCACTTTATGACATGGTTATGAACCCCAAAATACCAAGGGTTGAAAAGGCCACAGTTGGGCTTGGCTCGCTGGCCTAGCCTATATAGCGGGCACTGTGCTCGCAGGTTTGTTTGGAAAACATGCATGAGTGTTTCAATATTGAGTCATTTCTACGTGTGTTCATTTCATTATATATTGATCAATATACCAAACAATCACAAGCCATCATGCGTATGATACACGTTTTTTCCTTGCAAACATGTCAGTTGAAGCTTCTCACAAACATGTGCTGCCATGCATGTCTCATGCAATGCGTTGCCAACACATATGTAGCTACTTGTTCAACAAACATGTGTTTTTGGGCATTTTTTCAAACCGCTCGATCGTGTGAGCAAAAACGGATGCAATGATTCTGTGACACTTGTTCGGTCCTTTTTGTTCACAGTTATTTGCCGAAAAATTGTTGAAAAATTAGAAGCGCAATCAAATTAAAAGGACAGGCTCTCAGTGCTTGAAATAGCACTGGCCACGGCCGGCGTATGCCTGCCGGCCGCAGACTTTACAGATGCGCAAATCGATGGAATTGTCCGTCACTGTCCCCGGGGTCCTTCTCGACGTCCTGCTGGCAATGGCGACGTTTCCAAATCCACCACTGGCACACGCGGAGTCTCAGCCGTATCCGTGCGGGAAGGAGCAGCAGCAGGTTCAGCGGCTTCTGAGTGGCGGGTTTCAAGCACCGAGGCCCCCTCACGTCTCCACGGTGCCGCCGGGAAACCACCTGACGGGGCTGACGCCGGGTGCTCTGGAGGTGGAGTCATTGGCGTGCCACTTGACAAAGTTTGGCGACGTCGTCGCGGCCACGCGACCCAGCGGTGCAGGGCTGCTGCTTCCCGCCGCTGGACTTGGAGGCGGCGGTGGCCGAGACAAGTAAGACCAAGGCGTTCAAGGTGGCTGCGTCTGTAGGCGGGCCCGCGCCACCAGGAGGGGCGGATGGCGCCCCTCTTTCAGATTCCGGCGGTCCACGCTCAGCTGAGCCTGGGGCCGCCACTGCCATGACGAGCGCCAGCACCGCGACCAGGATCATGGCGAAGCGCATGGCTGGCTGGTTGTGAGGCCCTGGGACCGGGAAAACTTCGAACCAACAGCTGCTATGGGAAGTGACATGATTCATTGAACAGCTGACTGCAGACAGGACAACCGTACCTCTTTCACCAAGTTAGGCGAGGCCCGCCTCCTTAATTATGCAAAGACACGTGTGCCTCCTTAATTTAGGGAGACACAAGCCTCCTGTCTTAACTTAGGAGACAGGACCTCCTTCGTCGAGACGCGTGACAGATTCAATCTTTTAAATTTAAATTGCAGACCAGCACAGGCGCCTTCTGAGCCATCGTCGGTTATTTAGGCGACGGGCGCCTCCTTCGTAGCTCCAGGCGACAAACATTCAAGGCGCCTCCTTCGCCACCGGTATTTAGGATACGGACGCCTCATCCACCACTGTAGGAGACAACAGTCAAGGTGCCTCCTTTTAAATTAAAAATACTCCTTAGGCTAAGGAGGCAGACACCTCCTTCGCCGCCGCTAGGAGGCGGGCGCCTCCTTCACTGTAGGAGACAACATTCAAAGTGCCTCCTTCTGATAATTCTTAGGGGCTAAGCAAACATACCTCCTTCGCCGCCGGTAGGAGACGAGGCGCCTCCTTCACCACTAGGAGACGACATTCAAAGTGCCTCCTTCTGATAAACATATTTAAATGCCCAGTCTAGCAAATGTCTGGGACGCCCTTTCATTTTGCAGGCAGCATTCAAACACAGCCACTTCAATTTCAATGGTCAAAGGGCAACAGGGGCAACAAACAAGCATCAGCAAGTATTTGGTATGTTTGCTGACGTTTTGCCAAGTGCCAGCTTAAGGACAAAACGGCGGCGGAGATCGAACAGGGAGTTTTAATTGAGCTTATGCCTTGTCCAAATGATAAGGCTAGGCAATGCCCTGACATCCTACCTAATGACACAAATAATACTGAAGATAGTAAAGCGAATTCTTTTTAGGTAACTCTTTGGTTTTTAAGGTGCTTTTTTGAGCTCATTCCGCACAAGGCAGTGAAAGTTTGCATGATTGCATGCAAACTTCCAGGAGGTTGCGTGCAAACTTGCGAGGGGGGATTGGACGTTTGCATGCAAACTTTTGCAGCAAGTGTGAAAGTTTGCATGCAAACTTTTGAGGGGCGGTTGAAAGTTTGAGTGCAAACATCTGGGGAGAGGGCTGCAAGCTCGCCTGCAATATTGGGATCAGGCCTGAAAGTTAGCCTGCAAACTTCCGCGGCATTTACACAGCACAGTTGGTGGTTTAAAGTTCCGGTCCAATTTTGCCAGGTGGGTTGAAAATTTGCATGCAGATGCACGCGCAGGGCGTTGAAAGTTTGCATGCAAAATTAAGATGGAGCTTGAAAGATTTCGTGCAATTTTGGAGTTCATTCTGTATAAAATTCAATCAAGAAAATTCATCTGATCATATAAGTTGCTGAAATTAGTGGGCTCAACCCACGATGGGAGAGGTGCAACCTCTTCATGTTAGGAATCTTTTTTTTTTTTACGTCGACGCATGTCTCAAAGGCAAATTGAATAGTCGTTCGTCTGCGATGTGCCACCAATTCGGGTGATGACATCCCTGGAGCTCTTGGATGGCAATGGCATTTTTCAGGCCAGTTCGAACAATTTTTTGTTTGCAGCAATTGATGTCTGCAGAAGGTGTTAATGTTTGAAGATAAAAACATGGGAATCCCATGTCTCGGAAGGTGTCTCAGGCGTGTCTCGGGGTCTCGGCGTGTCTCGGGGTGTCTCGGGATGGTGTCTCGGGGAGAAAAAAAAACATTGCCTTATGATACACAAAAAAACGAACTAGCGCTCAGAGAACAATAAAAAAGCGGACTATACCGCCCGGAGAAAAACAATTATCGTATTCCATTTAAAAAACGGACTACCTCTCAGAGAACAAAAAAGCGGACTACCGCTCCGAGAACACCAAAAGAAACGGACTACCGCTCAGAAAACAAAAAACATGTCCCAAAAAAAAGCGGACTACCGCTAATAAAACAACCAAAAAACACATTAAAGTCACACAGTTTGAATCCAAACAACAAGTCAAAGACAACATAACATAACCTAAATTACTTAAACACAAAAATAAACATCCAAAAATGTAATAATGAACACAAAAAAAGAAAAATCATGTTCTCAAAAAAAGCTACAAAAATAACTTAGTTATAACTTCCAGATAACTTCAAACAGCTCAAGTTGTAACTTAGTTGTTTCCAACAAAGTCCACAACATAGTTGCAACTTACTTATAAGTCCCAACATAGTTATCCTACTTAACCTCACTTGAAATAGGACTTAACCCATG
Organism: Cladocopium goreaui; assembly: GCA_947184155.2. Lineage (NCBI taxonomy): Eukaryota > Dinophyceae > Suessiales > Symbiodiniaceae > Cladocopium > Cladocopium goreaui. Next base: position 29,883 of record CAMXCT020003122.1, on the reverse strand, counting down.
TTATTCCTTTTAAAACAATACTTAACCCAAGTCATAAGTGAAACAACTTAGGGGCCCCTGATTGTAATTGTAAAGGTAGCAGAATTATTTTAGGCAAAACACAAATTAACTAGTTGCCACAATTGGAGAAGTTAAGGAATGAGCGTTTAGGCAGGAAATTGTTGATCCTCGACTATTGAGTTAATAGCGGTCATCAGCTTGAATTTGGAGAAACATTGCTTTACCAGCAAAAACGCGAGTATAGCAGAGGGAAAAATAAAACCAAAAAAAAGAAAACTAAAAATGAAAAAATGCCTTAATTGCTACATCATGGATGCGACTTAATGCGTTGGGATTTGCACGAAACATTGTGTTTTTTTCGGGTTAAACGGAAGTTTGGTTGCGGAGAATTTAAAGTTGGCACGCGCGCGCGACGGTTTCGGGCGTCGCCGCTTTTGCGTCAAATCTTGCTCGAACTGCGCGTGCATTGTAACTGAGAGTTCCAGGTGACTTGTTCTTTTCTTTGTTGATGCTGTGCTATTGTGTTTTGCATGTGTTGAGACACTTTGCGCATTGGAACTGGTGCATCAAAGCGATGTGTCCTACAGTATAGTGTGTTACCATTCTAACGTGTTGCGCTATTCAGCCTGTGCACGTCGCAGTGGAATAGTTGTGTCAAGGTTCCTCGCTGCTGCTGTTGCGTGCGTAATACTGTTGTGTTTTGCAGCTGAGAATCGTAAATTCTATTGTAGTGGCTGCATGAAAGTTGCGAATGGTGCTTTGGCAGCAGATTTTTTTCATTTTGAAGCTGATGATTTCCCTTTTCAAATTCCTTTTAAAAAGTGCTTCAAAATCGTCGTTTTTCTGCTTGTGTGTCGAGATCATCCGGTTTTGGAGCTGCAATTTGTGTAGCCGCTGTGCGTATTTCCATTGTGTTTAGCAACTCAGTCTCTGCAGATCGCAGTGGAATGGCTGCGCCAAGGTTCCTCGCTGCTGCGGCTGTGTGTGTGTAATGTTCATTGTGTGTTCCAGCTGAGAGTCGTAAATCGTATTGTAATGGCTGCATGAAAGTTGCGAATGGTGCTTTGGCAGTATTTTTTCATTTTGGTGCTGATGATTTTCCTTTGCTTCAAAATCGTCGTTTTTCTGCTTGTGTGTCGAGATCCGGTTTTGGAGCTGCAATTTGTGTGTCCCTTGTGATCCCTTGTGCGTAATTCTATTGCGCTTCGCAACTGAGTCTCTGCAGATCGCAGTGGAATGGTTGCGTCAAGGTTCCTCGCTGCTGCTGTTGCGTGCGTAATACTGTTTAATACTGTTGTGTTTTGCAGCTGAGAGTCGTAAATTGTATTGTAGTGGCTGCATGAAAGTTGCGAATGGTGCTTTGGCAGCAGATTTTTTTCATTTTGGTGCTGATGATTTTCTTTTTAAAATTCCTAATAAAACGTGTTTCAAAATCGTCTTTTTTCTTTTTTCTGCTTATGTGTCGAGATCCGGTTTTGGAGCTCCAGTTTGTGCGAAATTCTATTGCGTTTCGCAACTCAGTCTCTGCAGATCGCAACTTGAGGCCGGCGGTGGATGACGAAAGCTAGCGGGGTAGGAGAAAGAAGGAAGGGAAGAGGTTTGCGGAGGGACTGTCATCATCGTGTCGCGGCATTGTTCGTCCCAACGAGGATGCAACAATGATATATGATATATGATATATAACAATGATATATATGGGGGAGGGGGCAGGGAGGGGCCCTTTCGCGTGAAAAATCACGTGATGACCTTGGGGAGCCCCGGGATACTTGCTAAAGCAAGAAGACTCTAGCGAGCTGACGCTAGCTTTCATGATAATGCCAATAATTGCCAATAATTATAAAATGTAATTGACTAACGATGATGATGATGATGATGGTGATGATGATGATGATAATGATGATGATGATGAATGATGAATGATGAATGATGAATGATGAATGATGAATGATGAATGATGAATGATGATGATGATGACGATGACGATGACGAAGACGATGATGATGATGATGATGATGATGACGATGACGATGACGATGACGATGATGATGACGATGACGATGATGATGACGATGATGATGACGATGATGATGATGATGATGGTGGTGATGGTGATGGTGATGGTGGTGGTGGTGGTGGGGGGGGGAGGGGAAGATTGAAGATGAGCTATAACCTGAGGATGAATGTTTCTTCTCTCTCTCTCCAGATCATTTCTGTTAAAGGCCTTTTGTCGCATAGTTCCTAACAGTCCATCTCTTGGGTGGGTCCCCCCCTTTCGCGTGAAAAATCACGTGATGTCCTTGAGCAGCCCCCGGAATACTTGCTAAAGCAAGAAGACTCCAGCGAGCTGACGCTAGCTTTCGTGATATGGAAGGTTGCGTCAAGGTTCCTCGCTGCTGCGGCTGCGTGCAGAATACTTTTAATGCCTTTTCAGCTGAGAGTCGTAAATCGTAAAAAAGTGTAGTGGCTGCATGTAGGTTGCGAATGGTGCTTTGGCAGCAGATGTTTCTGAATTTTGGCGCATCCTGTGTAGCAGCCTCTCTATGTAAAAGCTTCTCTGTGTAAAAACTTCTCTGTGTGAAAGCTTGCTGTGTGTAAAAGCTTCTCTGTGCAAAAGCTAGCTGTGTGAGAAAAAATGCTGTGTCTAAAAGCTTCTGTCTGAAATAGCTTCTCTGTGTAAGAGCTTGCTGTGTGTAAGTGCTTCTCCGTGTAAGAGCTTGCTGTGTGAAAAAGCTTGCTCTGTGTAAAAACTTCTCTGTCTAAAAGCTTCCCTGTGTAAAAGCTTGCTGTGTTAGCTTGTTGTGTGTAAAAGCTTCACGGTGTAAGAGCTTCTCTGTGCAGATGTGTGAAAAAGCTTGCTCTGTGTAAAATATTATCTGTGTAAAAGTTCTCTTTGTGTAGGAGCTGAATGTGCAGCTTCTCTGTGTAAATTTTTGCTGTGTGTAAATGCTTGCTTTGTGTACAAGCTTCTCTGTGGAAAGGCTTGCTCTGAAGTTTTGCTTCCTCTGTGTAAAGCTTCTCTGTGTAAAAGCTTCTCTGTGCAAAAGCTTGCTGTGTGTAAAAGCTTTCTGTGTCTAAAAGCTTCTGTCTGTAATAGCTTCTCTGTGTAAGAGCTTGCTGTGTGTAAATGCTTCTCCGTGTAAAAGCTTGCTCTGTGTGTAAACATCTCCGTAACAGGAGGTGAGAAGAGTTGAGAAGAGTTGGCCAGAGTTGAGAAGGTGAGAGTTGAGATGAGCTGAGAAAGAGGTGAGGCGACTTGAGCGGAGGTGAGAAGAGGTGGGAAGAGTTGAGAAGAGTTAGGGCGAGGTGGGCAGAGGTGAGAGTCGTTGAGAAGAGTTGAGAAGAGCAGGGAAGAGGCGAAAAGAGTTGAGCTGAGGTGGGAAGAGATGGAACAACTTTGAGACCTGTTGAAAAGAGTTGTGAAAATTGAGAAGAGCTGAGATGGTCTGAGAAGAGTTGAGAAATGGTGGTCACAATTGAAAAGGGCTGAGGCAAAATGACGACGAATTTACAGCACAGAGCTGAGAAGCTGTGAGGGTCCGCTGCATCTCCTATAAGCAAACCTTGTCTTTGGATCCCATAGCGTTACACTTCTTAAACCTGGAAACTTCCGCCACCCGCCTTGTGCGGGTTCTACTTGTATATATATATATATACATACATGAAATCATGGTGCTGCAGGTTTGTTTCACATGGAGCAAAATGACAAATTTCAATTGAGCTTCGCTTGCAGGCTCCGTGATGGCGATACCGCCTGGAAAGCATAGCAGGATATAACAGGCATAGCCAATGCTTTTCATCAGAAAGCACCCGAACGACCGCCATTGAGAAGGCGCGCACCAACACCCGCCGCAGTACTATCAATATTCTCATAAATTGTTCCAAGCACAGCACTCTATATGTTGTGAGTCGCCAGCATCTGAAAAGAACATCCAGGTTCCGTTCAAGACCCCCTTGACAGCACTAGAAATTCTGTTTGCCAAACATGAAGGACAGAACCATTCCAAGCAAGCAAATCTCAAACAAATGTACGTGAGTAGCCAGGATAGACCCGTATGCCTGTCGCAAAAGTGCCGAGTCCACCTGCCAAACCAATATCACCCTCGTTGAACTCCAAAGGCTGCTCAAAGCACAGAGAGCCGAGAAAGCGATTCCAACCTTCGCAGCTGTCAGCAAAAGCTCGCATTGGGCATCCACCCGAGCACTGGTTCTGAGGATTTTGGTGCATATGAACATTCTCTATGTACACCTTGATAGGTATTTTGATTGCGTGGCTGAGATTTATGTCTAAGAAACTGGCTGGTCGTTAGTACATTTTCCAGGACTAAAGTAGTCAATAGCCTATAATAATATTGGTTGTGTAATTTTTTATTGTTATTAGTTTCTTTTGCTGGTTACGGTTTCTCCTGAAATTTAATTATTAAAGTAAAATTATGTTTTGTTTTTTTTCCATCCTTAATTTCATGTTCATTTTCTTTTGTTTTTAAATGTCATTGACGAACCCCTGTCACCCCTGTCATTGGCTGTCATTGACGAAATCCCAGTCAATCATCCCAAGATATCCAAAATATAGGGGAAACATGCTGTTAAACAAATGATTGAAACCGAAACCCCAATGGATGAAATAGTCATGATTGAAACCCAAACATCAGTGGTCAGTGACGTGAGTGACACCAAACAGTTACACACACACAGCCCCAAAATTGATTGTCAAAGACATTCACACGTACACGACGCACAACAGCTCAATTTGTTTTCCGTATCATCGGCCGCTAGTGCCGCGTGTCGCTTGAAGTTCATGAACACCATCCAGCCTCAGCGTCAGATTAATTAATGTCAAGTGCAAAGTGAAAAACATGTCATGAAGAGCAAAAACATGCAAGGCTTTTGACAACACAACATGCAAAGGCAGTGACACAAACGTTCAGTGCAACCTTTTTCTTTAATTACCGCTCTTATTCTGCAAGGTTTGGCACCAAGTACTCTTGCTTGAGGTGCAAGGCTTTCACCAGGGCCAATGTTTGGCACCAAGGACAATGCCACCAAGCGCAATGCCCAGGCTGCCACGTTTTGGCACCAAGTGCGAAGGGACACAGCATCGCCCCATTCCAAGAGCCAAAACTGCTCAAATGACTCAGCACTCAAATGACCACTCTTCGGTCACGTCGCGGTGCTGCACCACCGTCACATCCCGGTGCTCCTCCGCCACCACGTCAGCATCATCCCAATCGTCCTGAAGCGAGAGGAGTCCATGTTCGATCCCCAGCATCTTCTGAGGCTTGACAACCTCCGGGCGGGGACCCACCACGAGCTTCAACAGTCGGACCATGACACCACCCTGGTCAACGGAAACCATCACATGAGTTGCAGCATACATCATGAAAAGTTATGTCAGTGACCATTGGTGGACATGTGCCCCTTGAAAGCCACAAAAATGTTGAGTTCCCCCCCAAAAAAAACAAAAATGTCAAGACTGTCCAAATTCCCCAAAACCTTGCATGCATCAAGGGGCAAGGCCACAGTCCACAGTCCTTGAAGACCAGCGTGCGCTCTGCGGCACCCTTCACGCATGACCATCGGACCAAATGGAGCTTGGCAAATGATGACAGACTGAGTCATCAAGTTAATATAAAAAGGTCAATGACTGCGAAGTAAAATTGAGGGCAAGTCAGGGACAACGACAATGCGAAAGTAACACCAGCCAAAAATGCGCAAAGTTGCTTAGTCCTCCTGATGAAGTGAACCGCTCTTCCACGGAATAGGCACAGCCACTCAGCCACGCGGCCACTGTTCACATGGTAGTACTTGAAGATATAGTTCGCACCGCTCAGGTCGTATAAATGCGATGGAGGCACCATTTTGCCGAGGTCGAGGTGATATGGCCACACGCCAGCATAGAGCCAAAAAGCCATGGCCACAGGGGTCACTGACACTGACAAGGCACGGAGGTGGAGCTGAGCCAGAATCTGCGTGATGGTCTGAGTCTGTCTCAATGCAATGCTGCGTGACATAAGTTTAAGAGTGCATGCAAATTGACTGACACTGACAAACAGTAAAAACATCATGATCATTTTTTTCAAAGCTCAAGTTTGCATCCAAGTAACCACGTGCGACGCCCGTGGTCAGATTGCGATACCACTGTCAGCCCTGCACCGTCATGACAGCAGCCATTGGCAAGAAACATAAAACAACAGTGATGGACTGTATGAAGGCAGTCATATTGCATCAATGACAGCAACAACAAACACCAACCAACCACCGCCCCAGCATCTCACTGACTTCCATTGACTCATCGGTTTCAAGAATGAAACCTTTCATCAAGACTGACACCCTCACTGTTGCGTCCAAACCTTGGTGAAACTGTCACTCAACAGACAGTCAGTGACAGCATAGTCATTTATTTTATTTTGTGTCAGTGACATCAGATCAATTTACGTGACTTGACCAACAACGTCACCAACCATGTAAATGCATCATCATATCAATTTACTTGACCAGATACTCAGAAGGGGCTTGGCACGAAAGCTGCCTATTGATAGTCAATGACAACAAATGAATCAAACCCTGCCTGCGCGTACGAGTTCTGTCATTGAATCAACAAATGATGGACTAATCTATCATTGACGGTCAAATCTGCACCGCCGTGACCTCATGCCATTGCTTATTTGCCAGGATCTTGCTGGCATTAGCTTGGATTTTTCCCACAGGCACCTGGATGTGTCACTGCCTGGCGAAAATTATATCAAATTTTCATGAAGTAATTGACAAGCAATAACGACAAAAACGACAAGCCACGCCAGCGTTGGGTCCTGCAGCCCATCCTCCAGTTCAATGCGCCAGTAGCTGCCAGGGGAATCTCCAAACTTCAACAAAGCAAAGGAAAAATAAATCGTGCCAGGCGCAAATGTTGTGAAAAATGAGTTAATGACAATCGACTCCAACTTCCTTCCAACAATGGCGGAAAACCTGACCAATCAATCCAAACCAGGATGCTCCTGCATTCCATCAACACTGCGAACTCCATCATTGACCACGGCAGTCATCATCGTTAGAATGCTGCCCAGCTTGAAATGGAAGGAGTGATTTTTTTCAATGAACTGCACGGCTCCAGAGACAAACAAACCGTGTCAAACTTAAATCCAGGAACTTCGCAGACATCTCAGGGACTCTGGCAGCCATGGACGCGGCAGTCAAATTCTTGACATGTCTCTCCACCAACTCACGGGCCAAAGATTCGTCCATGCTGACTTATGGGGACATATATATATATATATATACATATTCATTGGCCAGGGCTGTAGAGAATGACATTCAATCTGTTCTTCTTCTTCTTCTTGCTGATCCATGACAAGAGGAAACTCTTAAAATTTCAATGAACGTCTCATTCATGACTGATCATGCCGTGTCAGCTACAGAGAAAAGTCGGTGGCATACCTTGCACATTTCAAGGCCAATGACACTGACTGACATTATTAAACGCGCTTGCGCATGTCAAAACAGTCAATGACTGGCATTGACGACAAAACACAATAGTTTTAAATATTCGACTCGAATGCTGGCCTGGCTAAACAATTGTTGCCAGTTACGACGACCAGATCATAACGATCACAGCCTGAGATGACCAGCTCATAGCCAAACAGTGACAGTTTGACAGTCTGACAAAGTCTTCAAACAAGGTTGCTGCTGCCATGTCGGTAACATCGTCAAGGGCAGCTTGCAAACAATGTCACCCGAGCCCAAGACAGTTGAATCCGTCAGCTTCAAGAAAGGAAAGGTTCAAGTATGTTTCAACATACTAATTAATATTGAAGCCAGGGTGCCCATGGAGTCAGTTTCTTGAACTTGGCGTTTGAACTCTCCCCCACGTGACGTGAACTGACCACAAAATAAATTCTTGCCATCAGAAATCCATGAAATAACAAAAACCTTGCACTGTCCTTCGTCATTGGCATTGTCAGTATACAGGCTTGCACTCCATTGCAAAGGCAGGCTCAGGTTTCTGAAAGTTGCATGACAATGACATTGAATGACAATGCTGTAATTTGCCAATTAAAAAGGTTAATGTAATTTATTAAACTGACAAAGAATCACAACCTTCTTGAGTTGAGATGACAATGTCAATGTAGTCTTAGGACCTAACCGACAGGCTGGCCGTGCTACACTGGCTGCAGCTGAACACCATAAACATTTTTTGTGTCATGGTGGCATCAAACAGCCATGATGTGGAAATGTGTTTAAAGGTCAGCCATGGCACTGCCTTCGATCCAATGCAAGCATGCAAACATTTTTTCCGGAGTTGCTGATCGCACGATGATGTCAATCAATGACATCTCCGTTCAAAATCCGGAGAAAAAGTGGTCGGGTTGCATGACTGATTGCCGGCTGGCCAAATAATCTCAGGTGGCCTCCAAGATTTCAGACTCTAATTTTCATGAGACGCTTATGGGAAGTAAGCACATGGCCTCAGGTTTCAACACTTAATTAATTATTGAGGGTTCAATTGGATTCCATGGGCCCCAACCCTGAGCTTTCCAAAATGCCAGATGCAAAGCCAGTCATGACATGCAAGGGGTGGAAGAAGATTTGTGAGAGGTCATCGAATGTTGTGTTTCTGACTTAGCTTGTCTGTGTTGATTCTGTCATTGACATTATTTGAATGTTAACATTGCTGTACTTGCAGGCTGGAGTTTTATCAGGAGCAGCTTGGACCTTAGGTCCTAAAGGAACAAAAACAGTACCATCAATGTCGACAAAATGAGAGTGGTCTGATGTGTAAGGTTCAGTGTCCACATCTTCTTCCTGAAGCTGAGCAATCTCTTCCTCAGTCAAAACAAGAGTATCGTCTGTTTCATATGGTTCTGTTTCATCATCATCGTTTTGAGATGCTACCAATTCTGGTGTTCCTTGTGACGACTGCTGTTGCGCTGGCTGCGCATGATCACCTGGCACAAACGATGTTGGTGTAGCAGTCGGCAGTGGAATTTAGTTGTCATTTGAACTTGACGCATTAGGATCCTGTGAAGGTCCTTCTTCTTCTTCATCATCATGTTTCTGAGTAGGAACTGAAATAGGTTTGACATGACCTAGTAATTGAACCTTTAGCCTCTTGAATCACCTTGGCCTTTGCCTTTGGTAAAGCATCAGAATCAACTGAGATCTGTCTCTGCTTCCTTTGAACTCTGATTGGCTCAGAAGTAGGATCAGGTCCTGGTGAAGAGTCATCATCTTGCCCAGGATCAGCAATCTCTTCGATTGGAACGTCAGAATTGTAAAACGGAGTTGATGGTGAACTTGGTTGATGTGTTTCCCCCAAGTCCGGAATTCCTGGCATATCCAAGTCATCATCAGGTGGTGGTCCATAGTCATCTGGAATGATGTTGTACTCTTGATCATCATCATCTTCTGGATCTGGTCCAGTATTGTAATCAGGTTGATTATCATCATCCAGAGGATCTTGATCTTCTGGTTCATCACCACCCAACATGTCATCATCATTATTTGGTGGAACATCACCATGCTGATCTGGATGTATTGGATCGTCATCATTTGGTGGTGTGCTTCCTTGAGTAGGATGATCAACAACTCTCCTTTGGATAGCACCAGTCATCTCACGTGAAAAAACGATCATACTCCAACCATGAATATGAAACTGTTCATGATTTGGATTCAGCTGTGACACAAGCATGATGTAGACATGATCATAGTCACCAGGTTTCCAAATGAGAGAAACAGCATCCTCAGGATGTTGGAACAAAGGATTGACACGTCCATACGTTCCTCTAAACACGCTGCAATCTTCAAAGTACATGTGAGGGAATGTCTTTTTCCTGACATCTTGAAGTCTAGGAATCAGTTCAATGATTCTGGGATCAGTCGATTCTCTGACACTAGCCTCTGTACTCCTTGATAACTGATCAATCTTTCTCAATGTTTGGATAAGTAACTGAGTGGTAAGCCTCTGGGGAAGTATGTGCTTCAATGGCACTGGAATAGAGGTCTCAACATGATGCAACTCTTGCAACAGACATGAACACTCAGCACCACGGTCCGAAAACATAGATGTGCCACACAGTGCTCCAACATCGTAATGTTCCAACAGATCTTCAAACAGAAAGTTCTGTCTCATGTCCTTCCATGGAACAAGTTGCGTGAAGTGTGCAATGAATGAACACAAACGTGACGGTAAGAATTTCCAGTGTGGATCTGTCCAAAGCTTTCCTCTCTGCTGAAGGCATGCTGAGGTTCCATCAGTTCAAAGTCATCTTCATAGTTGTAGTGCACACGCAAGTCCTTGATAGAAGGATCACAATGACAGTAGTTGGTCATGTCAACATGGATACAACCAAAGTGATATTTGAGTCTGTCTTTTTGATGTGTCTTCCAAGTCAAGAACTGAGCAAATCCTGAATCAGGTGGAGCGATCACCAAGAAATCTTTTCTTTGATCAAGCTGCCATTTCATCACATCAAGGCAGAACTTGTAAACCGAGTACTTCCAGGAGTTTGGCAAAGGATTTGTGATCAACGCGTATTCAGGATCAAGCTTCTCAAGTTGTTTCCAAACTTGGTATTGCTCGGTTTTACTGATGAAACTCCAACCATGCTTGTGGTCAATAGGTTCACCAACCATCATGTTCAATCGTGACATGTGCCAACTAAGACCAGTATTGCTGCTAAAGAGTTCAACAACATCACACCTGCCAGTTTGACAAAACCAGTGAGTCTGCTCACCGAAGTAAGCCTCAGCATATTCAGCTATGTCTGATTCGTAGTCATCTGCACCTTCAGCCACAGGTGGGACAGAATCTGGACTGTCAAGTCCACGAACAGCAACATCATGCCATTCATCATGATCACGCCTGATCTTGGATTGATTGACACGCATAACTGTACTGTCAACATACATGAACATTGACCATAGCACCTTCTTGTGAGATAACGGTACCTCTGACCCATCTTTCCTTTTTCCATGCCTTCGAGGCAATAGAGTTAGCATTGACAGGGGACGTCCACACAAAGACCTTGTCACCTGGTTTGTAGGGTCCATCTGATGGCAAAGTTCTCCTAGCCATGTCATGCCTGCGATCAGCAGCTTGTCTTGCTTCCTGATGTGCCTTCAATGCTAACCTTTGCAACTCTTGTTGAGTTCTGTCTTCACGTAAGGGATCAACACTAAGTTGAGCAGGATCAGAAGTTTCAATATCTAGAAGATCTGGTGGTCCTCTGCCAGTGGCAATTTCCAAAGGTGAGTAACCACTAACAGTGAGTTGAGTGCTTCTGGCCCAAACAGTACGTTTCACAGCTTCTCTAACTGTCACTCCTCTGAACCTATCATCTTCCAGCTTCTTGGACATGATTTGCCATTGTCGTTTGAAGAGTCTAACAGCTGATTCAGCTCTGTTTGGCCATGGCGTTCTTGAACCACAGGGACATTCCTTGATACCATGAGTTCGGTAATAAGTCCGAAAGTCTTCTTGGGAAAAGGCTTCACCGCCTACAACGGCTATAGGCATACAATGATTCTCATCAGTCCGCAACCTTGGAGCTTGAATATTCTCTTTGTTGCTCAGTGAGGATTGTGCCATAGCCCAAAGTAAGTTTGATAGACCATCAAGAACAAGCAACACCACGTACTTGCTCTTCCTCAACTGAATTTCAGCATGGTCAACAAAGATCACATCTCCAAAGTTGGTTGCTCGAATGCCTGGAACCCTGGCTCTCGGCGGTGCAATGGAAGTACTACACACACGACACTTGTTGTACATGTCTTCATACTTTTCATAGACAGAGTCAGGAAGTCCTAACATGGAATTCCGTCGTCTGAATTGAGTAGGAGAAATGTGATAGTGTGTAACATGAAGCTTGTACAGCTCAACACTGTCTTCAAGCTTTCTCAGCATCTTTCTGTATGCTGGTGCCATGGCTTGCACTTCACCACCAAGTAGTGGAACAGAAACCCGCCTAGGCTGAAGAGCTTCACTACCTAGTTTCTCGATTTGACTTGCTGAATCTTGCTTGCTTACCACGCGCACGTGCAGGTGCAGAAGATTTGGATTCAATGACTTGAGCTTCATCATCATCTGGTTCAAGGTTCCGCTCCCTAGCAATCTTATCAAGTTCATCCTCATCACCGTTCTCTTGCTGGGGATAAGAAACAACAACCTTCTTTCTGGGTGAACCTCCTTGAGAGTCATCAACAACCTTTGGTTTCTGCTTACCTACGTGCCTCTTTGCTGCTGGAGGATCTACCTCAATCTTTTTCAAGCTTGGTCCTCTCGAAATCGGTTTGCCTGCCTCTCTCTGTAGAGAGCTTGGCTTTTTCTGTACACCTGGTGGCGCTAAGAGGCTGGCTCAGGGTGAAACATGTCATCTATGTTTCCTCTGAAAGGCTTGGCTTGATCAAGGTCACTTCTCAGGAATCACGTAATCCTCCTTGATCTTGTAGATGGTCTGGCCCTTCCAGAGTTCTTCCATCTTGTCAGCAAACCTCTTCCTTTCACTGCGCCAGCTGTCCTTGTGAAGAACCTTCTTTCTGCTCGTCTGGTACTCAATGCGAGTCTCTCTCTCTCATCAAGAAGTTGATCTTTTGGAATTGGAGTTGTCTCAGATCGATTCATCTCATGTAAGTTCATTCTCTTGTCCTTGTGATGCCTGATGAGTTCACGACGTAGTGCATCGACTTGCCAGTAGTCACCAGACACGAGGGCGTCTCCTTCTCCTTGAACATCTTGTTTCACAGCAATCTGGCTGTACTCAAAGTGATCGTGTTGTGAGAAGAAACTCTTGACATGTGGAGTCTTGAAATGAACTTGACTCACGTGCCATGCAACATCTTGTAGATCGATAATGAGATGAGTACTAATGGCTGTCTTCAAGACCATTTTTCTCATGCCAATACGTGCACAGGACAAAAAAGCCTTCTCTGGAGTAGGTTCGAATTGGAATCCTAGGTTTCTCAATTGTGGAAGTGACATCAAAGATGGGACCTGCGAACTGAGTGTTCCATCCATTGTCATACATGAATATCACAAGCTTCTCACTTCTCAGTGCACTTAGATTGTTGTGAATTTGCGAAGAAGAATCTCGAACTTGTTGGCTGAGTTTCATACCAGAGACCACTGTTGGGATGTGAGTCAACATAGCTGCAAAATGCTTCAACTGCTCGTCGAGAGCCCATAGCTCTTGTGCATCCAAGGTCAAGGATACATACAGTTGGCGGTGCAGAATTCTCTGTTTGAAAAGCTAACCCATTCTCACATGCCAGATCAGGTTGCCTGATATGAAATGAAAAAGCACTCTGCTGCTCACCTGATTCCTCTGTCTCTACAGAGCCTTCAGGATGAGATGGTATCCCTGTCTCTACAGAGTGTCCATATGAAAACAATGACGTGCCTTTTGCCAACGGCTTCCATGAAGCCTCTTTCAGTAAACCAACTTCTCTGGGCACTGGTGCTGGACGTCGCTGTACTCCGGCTCGAAGTGCATCAAAATCTCCAACTAGGACAGGAAACCTTTTTGCTTCCTTCCTGTTCAACTGTGCCACTGCATCACGCTGGTTTTGTCCTCCTCGACAAGACTCGACAAGTGCGTCGACGTTCTTCTTGTTCTGCAAAGGTGGGGGTCAAAACATCTACACGTGCTGGTTCAGTCTTTACCATTGCAAAGAAACCATGACCAGAGCTTGATGCTGCAGAAGAGTAGTGAGCTTGTTGCTGCTGTTGGTTTTGTATGACAGGAGTCGATGAGGTCTGAGGTTGAACGTAGTTGGACTTACCTTTGCCATCTCCTGGTTTTCCTCCTTTGCCTTCATCATCCTTGCCTTTCTTGCCTTTCTTTCCTTTTCCTTTTCCTTTTCTCTGGAAATATCCATACTCATCAAGATAGGACAGATCTTCATAGGCCCAATTGCCTTCATTCCAGTTCTGATCATCGGCCCAAAAGCCTTCATGAGAGTCATTCCACTCATCTCCTTCATTCCATTCATCTTCATATCCTTCTTCACTCACTATGTCACTATGTGGGAGCGGCCTTTTCTCCTTCCTTTTCCTCGGCCTTTTCCTTTCCTTGATCTGAAGAACCTTCGTCCTCCTCTGCCTTTTCCTTTTCCTTTTCTCTTTCCTTTACCTTTGCCTCGTCTGGTCTGTCTTCCTTGGAACCTTCTCTGATACCATGTGTAGTCAGCGTCGTCGTAGACCCAGAAAACATCTTCTAGAGCATCCAGGAATCCTTCTGCGCCGTCTTCATCATCTTCGGCCCAATAGCCGTCAGTTCCTTCTAATTCTCCTTCTTCCAGAACGAGGAAAGATCTTCTCTGTCCAATGCCAGAGGGTTGCATCATAGGATTGTCTACTGCCGTCTCTGTAGTGCAAAACATTTCCAGGAATAGATCTCTGAGTTCTTGCACACTGTACTGATCGAGTGTGCGTCCACGATGTGTCATGATACTTGTGAGTGTGTTTCTCTGATCTGAGTCAAATCTGCTAGACTTACAAAGATCAATGCTAGCAAGTTTTCACCCAAGGGAAATGCCATTCTCTGCTGTTGTCGTCTGTTTTCATTGAGTTGTCTGAATGCTATCAAAGCATGTTCATCTGTCCATGGTACATGTACGTGTGGTTCTTGTCCTGGTAGTGCTGCTGCAACTTGTGCACGTTCAGCTTGATCTGCTTCATGATCTTGTCATCGTTGCGCAACGAATGCGATTGCATCTGGGCCAGTAATCAACAAATCTGGTAGTAGATACATCCAAGACTCAACAAATCAGTTTCCAGTCAGTTGAAATCTAGTCTAGTCATCCATTTTTGAAGATCCATAGTTCCTCTGTTGTACTTCATGAACTGCATGAAACGGTATAAGAACACTTTTGGCACCTTTGATGAAATGAGGTCGTCGAAATCTCTTGAAGTAGTTGACTCCATCGGGTTGGGATCCCTAAGCATCTCTCCATCTAATAACCTCTTGTATTGCTGAACCTCTCCTTCCAGTCTGTTACGCAAAGCTGGTCCACGTTTCTCAGGTTCTAGCTCCGTGATGTCACACCAGTCACCGATTGCATTTTCAAAGCAAAGAAGCTGGTTCTCCCATCATATGCAGGAGCTACCTTCCTGGTCACCTGCTGCATCATATCGATTGAGGGCTGTTGGGGTGCTCTTCTCATTGCATAAGAGTCATATTGATTCCATCCATCTGTATCAACAATGTCGAAGTCATCATCATAGCCATGGCGTGCCATATCGGGCTCTACCTGGAGCTCACCTTCAATGAAGGACCACAGCTCCGCTACCACTTGAAGAGGGGCACTAGCGTCTAGGTTAGATCAGCTACAGCGTCTTCCCAAGACAGCTTCACACCCTTTTACTCACGGCCAATAGCCAGTCGGCGTGGTGTCCACAGGATTACTCTATATACCTCTTGAGCCTTGACAGCGTATGTAAGTGTGCTCAATACGCATGCTATATCCACATAGGGAATCCAAGCCTAAATCACCTCCACCCCCCCCACCCCCCATCCAATGTTATGTTGATAGTATTATGCAACAAATGACAACAGCCGCGAGCCTCTCAGATGCCCGGCACCAAGAACAAGAATAAGAACAAGCACAAAAATACGACAAACATGCGACACAAAGATGTGTTGTAAGATGGTGCGGTATGAAAAGAACATCACACTGTGCTCTGCACCTGCGCGCACGCGCAAAGCACATGAACAACACCAACGCTCACACTACTATATATAGTATACGCAATATATAACCCTTATGAGCGGCGTCGAAAACCGGGTAGCGATTTGGTTCTAATCCTTATAAGCTTTCGCGACGGCTTTCGCAGTTCTTTGGCGCGCACAGTTTTGGCTTTCGCGGCGACATGTGTTTCGTAATATCTTTTGCGGTTGCTTTCGCGGAAAAT
The DNA here is from genome assembly GCA_947184155.2 of Cladocopium goreaui. Taxonomy (NCBI): domain Eukaryota; class Dinophyceae; order Suessiales; family Symbiodiniaceae; genus Cladocopium; species Cladocopium goreaui. Next base: position 13,982 of record CAMXCT020003122.1, on the reverse strand, counting down.
TAACCGTAAATGATGGTGCACATGAATATTTAAATGCGCTTCTACTATCTACCTGCTTTCGCCGCTGCTTTCGCGGCTCGACCTTGACGCACTCCTTTCGCGGAGCTTTCGCGCGGCCTTCGCGAGTGGAGGTTTTGCTTTCGCGGGGGAGTCCCCACATGAACCCGAATACTGAATCCCTTCATGGAGGTTTTTGATTCTGCTCTTATGGCATCGCCGGTGTGCGAAGCTCTACAATAAGTATATATGTATATACTATGTATATTTATATATATATATACACAATTATATTCAAGTATTGCATTATGTTGATCCTACACAAATCATCACAAATTACAATACATACACTGACTGTACTACACATCGTGCATTGCAGGTGTGAAAGCATGGAGCCTTGGCAGATCTTGTTGCCTTCAAGAGCTGCTCATGTGGGCAGACTTTGCAAAGCACTTGGAATCCTTAAAGTTACAATAACGGAATCCGTTGGAATCTCTTGGAATCTGTTCGAATCTTGTTATTCAACAATTTGTTAGATGTTGTTCAATCATATGAAAGCAATTAAACACATATCATATCGAATAAAGTAAAATCGCATTACTAGATAGATGAGATAAACACCAGCATGTCAGCATACTGTAACATCCCGCAATCTTTATTGTCCATTCTCTGTATGAGGAGGTCAACGTCGGGGATTCAATTCCTGGACATGTCGATTTTGCATTGCAGTATCCACGTTTGGTCTCAGGTGTCGAAAAGAGCTTTGAAATCTTTGGCAGGGAGAAATCGGACATGGCCAGTGAGTACCAGTACTATCCAAACTATCAAACGAAACGCAGAGCGAATGTGATTGTTCCATATTGTTCCACTCCTCTGGAGGCTGTTTGCTCCATGAGTTCTCATGCAATTTTGCTATGCTGAGCCACGTAAAAGTCGGCTGCGGAGGTAGTTGAGTAAGGCATGTGGCGCGACCGAGGCCACTGGATGATTCAGGAATGCTCACTGTCAAATAGTAAAGACGCGCACAAAGCACTGCAGTACGAAGCAATACCGTCATACATCGTCATACTATATCATACTCATGTATTACTCAGTACTGGTTCATGATGGTTTATGCGTATACGTATACTGTACACTCATAACTGGCTTTCAGCCTCTTGGGGCACCACTGGTCAGAGAAATTATACTAAATCAGCAGAGGACAACACGTCATGGCAACTCATTTTTTTCAACTGTTGGTTCTGATACCACAAAGCAGACGGAGTGATATGATATATGCCAAGAATCCCCAGACGCTTCGGCTACAGTGACTACAGTACAGATTGCATCGGCATCACGATGATGCGGAATCTAGCATTTCCATCGCTTCCCAATTTGTTGGACATCTCCGAGTCAACATCATCAAGGCATCCCTGCACCCAAAAAAACATGCTGGAATTGCCAAGCTGTATCCGCAGCCTCGCCATCTCAAGTGGATGGCCAGCAAAACCCAAAGCGGGGAGACATTATTCACAAGAAGTCATGAGGATACAATACTCGGATACACTTGGCAGTTTGGCTTCACCAAGTAGTTACAGTAAAGTACACGTCTCTGGCCCCGGTTCATTCCCATGGCCCATGATACCCGATGTCTACACGGTGCGTTGCAGAGTGTGAGGCCTTTTTTTGATGAGCTCATGGTAGAGTCACCAAAGTCCGACGATCAGCGGAGCGTGCGATCTTTCTCATGTCTTATTTGGATGTGTCTTGAAATTGGGCGGTCTACAGAAGGTTTTTCTGTACAAGAAAACAGAGGCTTGGTGGAGTTGTAGCTTCCCAATTTCGAGACACACCCATGTTGCAAGTCAAGATTCGCGTATCTTTGTTCATTGCCCCCTGTGGTCCCGGCAAGGACAGTACCAAACACACCAAAACCAGGACAGTGCCAGAACAAGGCGCCAACTTCTCATTCCAACAAAAACGGCCTGCATACGTCACATGCAAGACTCAAGAGCAAGGAGCGAAACCGTTTGCCTGCGTGAATTTGCACGAAGACTGACTGACCTTCGGAATGAGATAGTTCCAGCAACCGGACTTTTGCAATGTCCTTATATATATATAATTATCAATAAATGTGTGTGTGTGTGGGGTTGGCTCTCTACTCCAAGCTGTTTGAAAGGGTCCAAGGTAATGTGTGCCATGATTGCAATACACTCCATTCGTTCAAAGCACGATGAAATAAGTGCGTTCAGTTCCAGTGTCAAAATGCAAATATCTGGCCCTTGATTGAATAAAAGAACATGGCATTCCACTCCTTGGTGGGTAGGCACGGTCGGCCCTGAGTCAAATTCAAATTCAGAGAAGCTCTACAAACACCGATGAGGTAGTGAATGCAGCATGTGCAACCTGGCCCCAAAATAAAACGAGAAAATTGTCCTTCAAATTTCATCCAATTTCCTGAGAATGTATGTTTGGATTCACCGGTCGTTTGTTCCAGTTGTCGTGATATATCTGCTGCAACTGTGTTGCGGTTTCCAGCTACCAATGCACATCAAGGCTATTCCCCCACATTCGCCACATCCTCCCTACTTTCGTACGTGTACAAAGAGATTAGACTGAGATCATTCCAGAGTTTAGTCAGAAGTGAACCAAGCATCAGCAGAAGCACTGGTAGCACCAAGCTAATGTTCAACATTGAACGCAACCTCCCAGGTCAGTGGACTGACTCATCCTAGCTTCCTCATCAGATGTCATCTGGCAACAAAACAAATCTCCGAAACTCTGTCTGCTCGTGTGGCCTTTCAGACTGATTCGCCTGAAGCACGAACGGGGCACTACTAAAGAGCAAGCGCTGCTCATAAGCGTCAATGCTTTAAAGTAAAGGCCCTCAACATGGTCACGTGGGATGCTCCTTCCTTCTTGGAAAGCAACTTAGTAAATGCTCAACACATGTGAATACAAAGAAGTACAACCAACATCATGTCTAGGTCTTCCAAGATTTGTTGATTGTGCATGTTCATGGTATCTTGTGGTTGTAGCCCTGAGCATCCAAACATGACCAGAATCGAAGGTCTGGCCCCACAAGAAAATTGGGACCTGCTACCTTGCTACATGTTGCGACGACATTCCCGCATTGCTATCAATCCGTTGCTACATGCTACAGTACATGTTGCAATGAATTCCTGGCCTTCGCAGACCTCATGCTTGGTACAGGCAAAGCCTCGTGCTCTGTGAAGGGGCAACTCTGGCGCCTGTCCGAACATTGTTCTGGCATCTCTACATGTATATATGTGGCACCCCGTTAAGGAATTCTCCGTGGGAATCTATCAACTTATATAATATAATCATTCTTGTGGAATATTTGGAGCAAAAAGCAAGGTCATGGCGTTTCCACCCTTCAATCTATTGAGTGTGAAACATGTCTAATGTTTTCACAGCCAAACACATGACAACAGCTCCACAATTCTCTCCTTATTCTTTCACCACTTCCAAGAAAAAAATGGTTTGTCCGATTTTAAAAAACTTGTAGGCGAGTGAGCTCATTCCATTGTTTGGGCAAAATTCAGCACGGCGATACGTGTGACAATTTTATGAGAACTGGCCGAATCTGTTGATATCTATGGGCAGTTGAAAACTGGCCAAAGAGTTCTACAACGCTGCAACAACTGGTCTTCAGAATCAGTTCTCGCTCTGCCTTCTGGTTCATTCAGAGTTGTTTGAAGAGTCCGATTTGTACGAACCTGCCGACAAACAGCTTGGTGGCAAAGCTATCTGGAATCTAGAGGAGGATCGACTATGCCAAAAGCTTGCAAGTGTTCTGACGAAGGCCAATGCCCGCACTCTTTTCCTTGAGAAACCCATGAGCCTGAATCCTATGAACCTATAAAGAAAAACGATGTCAAGTCTCGAAAACTATCTGAAACATCTGTCTCAACTCTTCACACAAATCTTTGCGGAGCGGTCTCTTTAAGTTTGCGCTTCTACCCACGACTTCGGCCAGGTGAAAACCAATGCTGACGGCATGTCAACTTTGCGTTTGAGGGGGGGATCTTATTATGTGATCTTCCAAAATTTTCCAAGATCTTCGCGGCGGCTTAATCCCGCAGCTTCCATGAAACTGCCCACATGCCTTCGCTGGTCCCAGTGCCAGAACGCATCGAGCTATCGCCTGCACCGAGGAAGCCAAGTCCGAACGTGAAGTTGCAGAATGTTGCAGAGAATAGTGTGAACATTTGTGGGCTTGGCCCGACTTGGCTACGCAATAACCACTCCAAACCTATGAAAATTGCCAGAATAGACAGGTGCGAAACGGCCAGTTTGACTCTTGCAATTATGGTGAACTAAGTACTGCAGAACAAGGTCAGGTTCCGAGGACTGCCAAGGCACAGCAAGGAAGTTTCTGACAGGACTTGACAAAAACGATCTCTGCAATCAAAACCAGAAGTTCATGAAGTATTAGCCAACGAAACAGTACAACATTCAAGTGTGGGAAATAATGGCTGCAGAAAACATAAATCAACAATTTCAAACGCCGAAAAAAAATGTGCGAACTTGAAGGGGCCACAGAAATCACAGAACTTGCACTGAAGCCGAGGAAGAAAATGTGCAACAACACCATCAAGAGGTAAACTAAGAAAAACCTGCAAGTGTTGTTGTTAGAATACGGGCTATGTAGGGCACCTAAAGGCATCTTGAATGCGTTGGTTTTAAACTAATTGAAAACTTATTGGTTTGACATGGTGTTTACTTTGTTTATTTCTGCAATATATACAACGCTTCAAAACGCAGTTTTTGGACTTGGATACATGGATATATATGAATGTATATATGTATATATGTATATATGTATAAATGTATATATGCATATATGTATATATGTATAAATGTATATATGCATATATGTATATATGTATATTATACTAATATATGATATGTATATATGTATGTATATATATATATTTGTTTAATTATATATATAATTATATATATAGATATATATGTGTGGCTGTCTAAACTCCTTGTCTGGCGAAAGGACATCAACATAACTTCGAAAGGCCCCATCGCTAACCACAGTTTCGTAGCAATTTGCACATCATTGCGTTATAGTAGTTTAAGGGGGGTATCGCTAATACTAAGTCTAGCTAAAGTAATTATCGATCACATTCATCAAGATGGTGGCAGCCCAATGTTGTCAACCTCTCTGAGCTAGGGCTTTCTTTCAAGCCTTCCAAAGATTTCATGCCCCATCCAGGTTCAGAGGTGAAATCAAGAAGGTTTTTTCAAAGGGTTTCCTTTCTCACAATCGCAGAGCCAGCAAAGTTTTTTGCTTTGCCAATGGGGGAAACCCAGGTAATTTGCATAGTACTCTAAGTCGCCTAAAAATTGAACACCCAGGAGGAATGTCCCTCAGGTGTAATTGTCTTTCTTGCAAACCTTTTCAGATTCGCAGGCAATGAATGCCATCCCTTTCCAATCTACCCCTGGATGGGCATCTTGGAAAAGAGCAGTGAAGCTCCACGCCATGACCTCCCATGTGTTGGAAGCAGTTGCTGACTTTGGCCAAGCAGTTGTGAGGAAAAACTATCCATGCTGTGGTTGGGATGCATTTCCCCTGGGCCTTCTTTCAGGCTTTGAGGAGCATAGAGTGTGGGACCCCAGGTGAATGTCATTAAGGATATTAAGGTGTCTGTGGAAAATTCGACGCCATCGCCATGAAGCCAGAGAGGGATGGTTTTGTGCTTTGGGCTTTCTTTCAAGCCACTGTTCCACAGCCTGGCCAGTCCTCAGGAAGTGGAGAAGCAGTTGCTTCTTCTTATCCAGGACACCTGGGCCACCCATCTGGAGCCAAGCTGCTTTGGCTTCAGGGTCTTTGTTCCTGGCACCTTCATATTTTTTCCACAAGGTCTCTCTGTCTTTGTTGGAGATTTCCTGCCGGAATGCAGCCTCTGACAGGTGGCCTTCTTTGAGGCCTTGGATGGCTGCCTGTGTTTTTTCATGAAGCTTGAGCCTGGAAGAAGTCAAAGTGGCAGCAGTCTCAAAGCCTTCTTTCAGGGCTTTGGGTGGTCAAATGGTAGGCAGTGAACTGAACATGTGTATCCCTCTTTGCTTTCAGCTCAAGTGCAACATGTTGGCTCTGTGTGTTTTTTGGTTCTTGCTGTGGAGCCATGCGGTAGGGGCGCCCAAAAAGCAGCTAGAGCCTGCAGAAAGGCTGTGGGTTCAATTGCAAAAAGATTCCAAAGAGACAAAGAAGAAAGCAGGAAAGAAATTGGGAAATAGATTCACAAAATTATATAAGGAAAACAAACTGCCAGCTTCAGATGTCTCTGAGCTGCTTCAAGCTGCAGATGAAGCTGGCCTGGAATTTTCAAATCCAGTTCCCAAAAAGCGGAAATTTGAGCCTGGTAAGGCTCCTGAGCTTGGAGAGGCAGAGCCTGAAGAAGGCTGCAGGGACAAGAATGCTGCAAGAAGCCTGGGAAGATTCCTGCGAAAGAATCATACTTGGAAGGATTTGTATTGGGCAAAGATTCCTATGAAAATCCCAAGAAAAAAGCAAATGATACGGAGGAAAAGTGGATGCCATTCTTGCTGCCTCATGAGTGGCTCCCAGATTATTTCCTTCAGAGCAGTGTTTGGGAGGAAGGCATGCCTGAAGAAGGCAATTTTTTGGCCAGCAGGTTGGCCAAAGCTTGTGAAAGCTTTGGGGAACCCATTGGAAATATGTTTCCTTTGGGTTTGCATGGTGATGGAGTGCCTGTGCAAGGCAGAATGAATCAAAGCACTTTGGAATTTTGGACAGTGAATTTAGTTGGATCAAAGAGATTCAATCAGCTGAGAATACCCATTTGTGCTTTAGATGCCAGAATGATAGGATGGCAAACGGTAGAAAAATTAGCCAAGTCATGTTGTGGAATTTTCATTGCCTGGCCTGGCTGAAGGCAAATTCCCCAGGGCCAGGCATGATGGCTCCAAATAGATGAAATCTGATAAAAACCGTCAAATCTGTGCTGGCAATGCCATGCCTGGAAAAGCAGCTCTTGTCCAAATCCGCTCTGATTGGGACTGGAATTGCAAATATTTCCATGCCCCGCAGTGGAATGGAAAGAAAGGCATGTGCTGGCTTTGCAAGGCCAAGCCGGAAAATTGGAGGGAGATGACCACATGCCCTGCCTGGGAAAGGCAAGAGCAGAGCCTGGACAAGGCTGAATACCTTCACTTTTTGGCTGACAGAGAAAAGGAAGCGAATCCATTATTCATTTTGCCAAGTGTCAGCAATGACACTATGGTGCCTGATTGAATGCATGTCCTTGATGAAGGCACAGGTGCTCTGGCAGCTGGGCAAATTCTGAAGGAGCTGCTTCCCTTGCATCCTGGAGCCCATGTGGATGAAAGGGTGTCCCAGCTGTGGGAGCACATCCAAATTCTTAATGAGGAGCAGCACTGGCCACAGGACAAGAGAGGTCAGGCATTTTTGCCCTTTGCTGGAGTGCCTGTGTAAGGCAAAAGGCTTGCATGAAGAAGGCTGTGTACAAAGCGGCAAAGTATTGCAGCAAAATGTACAAGTGCCTGGAGGAAGGCAACCTACTAGAGCTTGAGAAGGCTGGAAGAAAATTTGTGAGCCAGTATATGGCTTTGGAGGCTGAAGCTACTTCTGCGGATGAATCTGAAGTGAAGCTATGGCGATCCAAACCCAAATTCCATTTGACCAGCCACATACTGGATCTAGTGTCCTTGGGGCACAACCCAAAGGATTCTTGGAACTACCGAGATGAAACATTTGCAGGATGTATGCAGAAGCTCTCCTTCAGAAGGGGTGGCAAATTTGAGCCAGGAATGGCTGCAGAAAAACTTTTGCTGAGATGGATGGCTGACATACCATTCTTACATTTGCAGCAGCCATCCACCTCTTCTACTATATAGCCTGTGAAAGGCTACAGACTAGTTGTGCATGGCGACATGATGCAAGGAAAAACATGTGCTGGGAAGTCTGGCATAGCCCAAACTTCTAAATATCTCATGTTTTCAATGATATGTTCAAATGTTTTTGTACCAAAATAGTGGAACCTAGAAGCCTAAAATTTTGTCTTCTGGAAAAAAGCTAGAAGATCAATTTTTTGTCTTCTGAACTTGCTATTTTTGAAGGTTTTCCCAGAAGCCTAAAAACTTGTCTGGCAGACTCTCTGGGAGGCTTCTGCTTTTTAAAGAAAGAAAATTGTTTTCTCGGAAGCTAAGGGTTTCGTGCGAAAGGGTTGCGCGGGACAACTTGCAATCGCAATTTTACCTCAGTTTTTGGCGATCAAACCTCATTTCGTGCGAAAGGGTTGCGTTTCGTGCCGTCTCGTTGGCACTGCCCCGCGCTTCAAGAGAGAAATAGAAAAGAAGGAGAGAGCAAGAGGGCAAGAGAGAAGATGTGAAGATGTGAAGATGAGAAGATGTGAAGATGAGTCTGAATAAGATGAGAAGATGTGAAGATGAAAAGATGTGAAGATGAGTCTGAATAAGATGAGGAGATGTGAAGATGTGAGGATGTGAAGATGCGAGGATGAGAAGATGTGAAGATGAGCAGATGTGAAGATGTGAAGATGTGAAGATGAGCAGATGTGAAGATGAAAAGATGTGAAGATGTGAAGACGAGAAGATGTTTTACAGACCCCCACTATTGGAAGAACCCTGCGCTCAGACGCTCTCGGGAAAAACGTACCATGTGGACATTCATCGGCTGAGTCTGGACTGCGGGTATTTTTCCATTATGGTTTCTCATGCGCTACATGATCCCGAAAGCTAACCTGGCAACTGATTTGATATTTTGCCAGAAGAATTTTGACAGAACAAAAAAAACAGAAGACACAGAAACCTGGACTGGCCTTGATTTGGGGATCAGCTTTGACAATTTCTAAAGGTGAATGTGTGCAACTACAAAACTCTTGAGTTGATAGGCCGGCCATTGTGAACACACAATTATCAATTAACACACGACTGATTGGGATGTGTTCGAGCCGGCAAATTGCTGCCTTAAAAAAACATTGGTTAACCAAAAAACGGGAAAGCATTGCAAAACGACGTTGGTTCCTGGGTGTTTGTTATTCTTTCCATTTAGGTGCTTCATGGTCCTTTCGGCGCCGTTTTCTGATGTCGCTGCATGCCCATCTTGATTTTGACTAACCAGGGGCCAAGAAAAAACAGGACGGTGCTTGGGTTTTCTAGAAGAGTGTATACATACTGATACTGTCGAATACCATCGATATCGTCCACGTCTGTCCACGGTCTCGGTATGTCTCAGTGCGCCTGTGCCTTCACCCCTCTTCTTCTTTCCCTTCGTGCAGCGCAGGATCCTTGGAAAAACTGGGCTTGACACTGCATCGCTAAATCCAGTCGGAGGATTATACATTGAGGTTGATCTAAACTCCTTTATCTGCATTATGATCATTCTCCGCGAAAAAAAAACTTTCTTACGCGAATCTTGCTTATCTTTCGCGGAACCCATGTTGAGCAACAACTGCTCTTGTGAAGATTCATTCACCACTTGCCAAATCACACTAAATTATCACGGTTGCTGTAACTTCTTCATAGCCTTGTAAACATGCAGCTAGCATCCCGGAATCCCCTTCTCAGGACAAGTTGTTGCTGATTAGACAATTGTTTTGCAAGGCTTACTGGGCCACTCCCTTCAAAATGCATTTTGACTTTCGCCCACTCCTTCGCAGAACTTTCGCGGAACTTTTGCGAAAATAGCCCTATCCGCAGACCCCAGCCATCAGCAGGGGGCGCATCAGAGGAAAAGCAAACACCAGGGGCCTTGGTGTTTGGCTCTTGCAAAGCCTCACTTTTGGAAGCTTGGCTGCTGCATGTGGAGATTGTTTCATGAGACTTCAGATGGCATCGTTAGGCAGTACCAGCGGCAGGGGTAGCAGGATCACTTTGGAACACAGTCTGAAGCGTCACTTTGGAACACAGCCATTTGGAACACAAAATGATACATATCATCAAAACAATGCCAGCCACACAGACATGAGATTTACTGAGAGGCGCAATACTTTGGAAGCCTGGCGCGTTCCAAAGCGAGGAGAGGACCCAAAAAAAGACCTCCTATGAGAAATATAGATAGTCGTTAGAACGATGTTACCAAGTGCCACGCCTGCCACGCAACATGAAGGTCGATGTCAAAAAGTGCCACGCCTGCCACGCAACATGAAGGTCGATGTCAAAAAGCGCCACACTTGCCACAGAAAATGAAGGTCAATGTGAAAAAAGCAACACGGCTGCCATAGAAAATGAAAGTCAATGTCAAAAAGTGCCACCCACGCCACACAACATGGACGTCCATGTCACCAAGTGCCATGCCTGCCACACAAAATGTACGTTGCGAAGTCTGACAGTAACAAATGGTTCTATCTTTTAAGCTTGTGTTAGAATTTGTGTTCTCCTGTGCCCATCAAGATAATACCAATGCTACTACCTTTGAGGCTTTTGGGGGGGATGGGGGGGGTTGGGTTCACCAATGTTGAGGCTTCGGGGTGTTAGACTGTTTCGTATCCAGATAATACCAGTGGTTCTACCTTTTAAGCTTTTGTGGGGTGGGGGGGGTTGGGGTTCACGACTGTTGCTGCTTCAGGGAGTTAGAATTTGTGTTAACAGTTAATCAATCATGTCCAACTCCAGAGAATACCAATTGTTCTTACTTTTAGGTTCCGGGGGTGTTAGGGTTCACTACTGTTTGTGGTTCAGGGTGTGAGAATGTTTCTTATCATTGTGGCAATCCAAACAATAACAATGGGTTCTACCTTTGAGGCTTTTGGGGGGGATGGGGGGGGTTGGGTTCACCAATGTTGAGGCTTCGGGGTGTTAGACTGTTTCGTATCCAGATAATACCAGTGGTTCTACCTTTTAGGCTTTTGTGGGGTGGGGGGGGTTGGGGTTCACGACTGTTGCTGCTTCAGGGAGTTAGAATTTGTGTTAACAGTTATCATGTGCCAATCCAGAGAATACCAATTGTTCTACCTTTTAAGGTTCCGGGGGGTGTTAGGGTTCACGACTGTTGGTGGTTCAGGGTGTGGGAATGTTTCTTATCATGTGCCAATCCAGATAATAACAATGCGTCTGCCTTTTAAGGTTCTGGGGGGGTGGGGGGGGTTAGGGCTCACGACTGTTGATGGTTCAGGGTGTTAGACTGGTTCTTCTCATATGGTTCTTATCATGTGCCAATCAAGATAATACCAATGGTTCTACTTTGTAGGCTGTTGGTGGTGTGGGGTGGTGGGAGGGTGGGGGGAGGGCTTAGGGTTCGCGACGGTTGGTGGCTCAGGGTATGAGAATGTTTCTCATCATGTGCCAATCCAGAAAATAACAGTGCTTCTACCTTTTAGGGTTTTTTGGGGGTGGAGGGGGTTAGGGTTCACGACTGTTGATGGTTCAGGGTGTATCCGGGTGTTAGAATGTCTCTTCTCATACGGTTCTTATCGTGCGCCAATCAAGTTTTAGGCTTTTGGGGGGTGGGGGGGTGGGGGGAGGGGTTAGGGTTCACGACTGTTGGTGGCTCAGGGTGTGAGAATGTTTCTCATCATGTGGCAATCCAAATAATAACAATGGTTCTACCTTTTAGGCTTTTGGGGGGGTGGGGAGGATTAGGGTTCACGACTGTTGATGGTTCAGGGTGTGAGAATGTTTCTTATCATGTGCCAATCTAGATAATACCAATGGTTCTGCCTTTTAGGCTTTTGGGGGGTGGGAGGGGTCAGGGCTGATGATGATGATGATGATGATGATGATGGTAATGATGATGATAATGATGATGATGATGATGATGATGATAAAAATGATGATGACGACGACGCTGATGATGATGATGATGATGAAAATGATGATGACGACGACGCTGATGATGATGATGATGATGGTGATGATGATACTGATGATGATGAGGAGGAGGAGGATTGCAAAGAAGAAGAAGAAGACGAATAAACATAATGATGATGGTGAGGAAGCTGCTGCTGCAGATGATGATGATGATGACGCTGATGATGATGATGATGATGATGATGATGATGATGATGGTGACAATGATGGTGGTGATGATGATGGCATATGGCCTTAGACGGGGATGAAGATCATGATGATCAGGCGCGTTCCAAAGCGATGCTTGAGACCGCGTTCCAAATCGATGCTTTTGAACGCGTTCCAAAGCGAGTACCTAACCAGCGGCAGGTGCGAAGACCATGGTATTTGGCTGTGGCGAAGCCTCACCTTAGGAAGCTTGGCTGCTACCTATGACGGGAAAGGTAAATGTGCGGTACCATTCTCCTGCCCGACCCCGGGCGGCAGGAGGTGAGGGCCCTTAACAAGCTGTAATGTATGCAATGATAATGATTCGTAATATCCAACTTTTGCGAAACTTTCGCGAATAAAAAAAATCGTTCGCGAACTCGCAAAAAAAAAAATCGCGAGGGTTCCCAGCATACCATGAACCGTCTTCACGATTAAAACTCTTTACAAGGGCCTTTAGATCGATCACCACATAGATCATAATCGATCATATAGTCATAAGTCATACACTATCAAATATATATATATATATATCATATTTTATCATGTATCAGATGCAAAGGTGTCAGAGGAGTTCTATACTTACTAGAGGAGCCGCCTCCCTGAGGTTGGATGTTGCGTGTGAATGGTTCCTGGCAGGACCTCAGGAGTCATAGAAAACAAAGTATGAAGTTAAAAAACCGTTTAAAATGGTTCATCTGTCTCGTTTGAAAAATGAATTTGTACGCATGATTCATTGATTTTTCCACAATGTTGACTGGCAAGAAACAGCTTCTCCAATCGCTCGAAACGATCCTGGAAGGGCGATCGCTGCCAAACAGCAAACCAATTTGCATGGATGTTGAGTATGACATGGCCAACACATCGCCATAACATCGCCAAAACATGGAGAAGACATTGCCAAAACTTACAAATCGGATGAGAACGCAACCATGACTGGATACAAAACTGGGCCTTATTCCTCTGGGTTAGTGATGCAAGATCACCCAATCAACATGAAGCTTTGAGCCATTGATAGACCAACAGGGTCTAGCAGTCTAAGACTTCACCAAGTCTCGTCGTCTGTCAAGAGCCGTTCATCCTCTGGCCAAGGCATTTCTGGAGAAGTGGAACCGCCGAATCTTCGAATTGAATCTACCTCAGCCAATTCAGGTCCCATCATCAAAGATCGGGCAATGGGGAGGCTGCCGAATGGCTCTAAGTATGGCTTGATACTCTTTGATTTTGTTGATATTCACAGGCAGGAAGATTCTGGGGCTCCATGTGCAAGTAAAATATCAAGATATCTCAAGACTGAGGTGGCATCTGAGTAGCAGCACCAAGGAGGAAGCTGAGGCACAGGCGGTGGTTGGATGTGCCTGCACCAAGAGGCGCTGGATCAATGGAGCAGAGTCACTCACTCTTTCAGGATAAGAGCTGTCAAACTAATCACATGTAACTCATGTAACATAATCTAACTACGAGTAGTATTGTGTTTGACTCTTTGACAGGTTAAACAACCTGAAAGTACCAGCTAGCACACTTGTTTTCTTGAGCCATAGCAACACAGTAAAGTGAGTGAAATGTATAGTATGTACAGTGAGACTTAGAAATAACCCCGCCGCCCCATAGTTTTAACGGAGGACGGAGCGTGCGCCTCCGGCAGAAGGACCTGAGCGTTGCCGGGGCTAAATGAAATGACTCACTGTCAACCCTATACTTCTCAAACTGTGGTGCATTGAAATCTCAGCTCAACGGAAGCATGAGGCAAATGTTTTTGGGCACTCCAGAGCATTGCAAGTCAAGGACAGGCGCAAAAGTGAAGTTGGCCTGGCTTCCGCCAAGGCATAGGAACATTACCATTCCTCCTATTGTCATTGGTTTCGGAAACATCTATAGCAGGCAAACCTACACGGCATCTGTACAAAACTAATTGCAATCTGGATCGGATGTTGGTGTCAAATCTTTTGAAGCAATTGGGAAAAGTGTTG
>CAMXCT020003121.1:27500-75525 GCA_947184155.2 Cladocopium goreaui | reverse complement strand
CGGGTCTTCCAGCCTTGGCATGACAGTCTTGGTATCAAATGATAGCGATGCATATTTCCATCATGCCTACATGAAACATATATAGTGATCATCATGATATATATAATATATATGTATGTTTTACATATACATGCATACATCCTGTTTCATTGTGGTCCTGCAGTTCGATTTAGGAGTGTTCCAGTGGTTCCCCAAAAAAAATGCCACCGGTGGACCTCTCATGGCTGCCTAAGGTTTGGACCATAGCGCTTTCGCCCAATGGTTCTGTCAGTGCGGCTCCTGGTGGCCTTGATGGACAGCCTTGGTGGAGTGGCAGAATCAAAGTAACCATAACCAAGAGGGATCTGGGGAGACCACTTGATTGACCATGTTTCCACATATTTTTTTGACATATAGATGAGAGCCCCGTACCCGTAAAACCACCAAGAAACTTTGACCAGTCTTTTCCAGCTTTCAAGAAAGACTGGAAAACAGCATTCTTTGCAGCACGACTCCTGCTCTGAACAGCTTGCTTCCATGATGCCACAATTTCATCGGGGATGCTGTAGTTTTCACTTGCATCCAGCTGCCTTGCATCAAGGGGAAATCAAATGGGAACTCAAATTAAAATATGGTGAATTAAATCAAAATTATGCGAAGAATCCATGGGGAAATGAACTGGAGAAATCAAAGTAACGAAGCATCTATTGGGAAATCAAATCATGCAGTGATAGAGTTGTCAACTCAATATCAAAGCTGGGTTTCAGGTTGTGGGTTCATATGTTTTCACAGACAGTATGATTGTAATACCCCCTACACCTGTGAAATGATTCGGTCCTAGGTATATTAATATTAAATGCATGAGGTCCACCCGTTACAGGCCTCTTCATTTGAGCATAGTGAGCCTGTCGCTCTTTGTAGCCTTCAAATGTGACTTCTGCACCAACCTCAAACAGAATGGAAGCTGATTTTGGAGCTAGATTTGATTTCTTTTTAAATCTAAACTATGTTCAAGAAGGGTGATGGAATTTGATCCATGTTTTCTTTAATGTTTTTATGTTCATCAATGCCACTAAGAAACGGGGGCTGAAATGTGGATCTGGCTGGCTAGCTGCGAAGCTGGGATCATGCCATTGCTGGCTGGTGCTGCTGGAAGGGGGCTAGCTGCTGGCTTTGGGCTTGCACTTGCTGGTGGCGGTAAGGCCAATGACCCAGGCGGCACAGCTGCTGGCACATGTGGGGCTGCTGCATGTTTGGCAGGCGGAGGCACAGGCAATGTGGTTGCCGTTGCTGGTGTTGCTCTGGCAGGGGCTGGAGGCAAGGGCATGGCTGCTGGTGCTGCTTGTGGTGGTGCTGCTGCTGATGCTTTCATAGGCGGTGCAGGGGCCAAAGTCAAAGGCTTCAGCACTGGCATTTTTGCTGCAGGCTTGAGTATCGAAGTGGTTGCTTTGGCAGGTACTGCGGTGTCAGGCAGGCTGTGTACAGTGACATTCTGTGTAAATGTCACTTGTTTGGGCTTCTTTGCAACTGCAACTGATGCTGTCTCCTCAGGATTGGGGTCTGGGAGTGCGTTCTCAACACACGGCCTCGAAGGGTCTTCTAGCCACATGAGCCAAGACACAAGCTCTTCCTCTTCATCATCAGCCCCAAATCTGGGGATATCCTCATCACCACCGACACCAAAGATCTCATCCCGTCTCCAAAGCTCGAACTGTGGAAACAGGCTATGTCTTTCTGCTTTTTGAATGGAACGAGTGATCTCCACATCATCCATTTTACAGACCCATGCTCGAACCCTCTCTTCTCGCTGAATATTGGTTTCGGTTGTCTTCCCATCATCAGGTGTTGGGGTTGGAGCCGGGCACGTTGCTGGCGTAGGGGCAGTGCTGTGATCATCAGGGCTTGGGGTGTTGGCCTTTGCCAATGCTGCCGTGGTGCTGGAAGGTGAAATGGCTTTGGCTGAGGTGGGTGAGGCTTTGGCTGAGGATGGGGATGGAGCGGTTGACTCTGTGCTTGTGGGTGATGTGGGTGATGTGGGACGTGAGGCTTTGGCTGAAGTGTCAAGGGCCAGGCTGGCACTGGGTGGCAGAGTATCTTCACGTTGCTCTACCTTCATGCTTGGCCGTGCTTTCTGCTTTCTCAGAGCTGCTGCTGCTGTGTTTTGTGTTGGTCTGACCTCCATTTTCACCCCTGCTTTGGACATGGGCACTGGGACTCCATGGACATTCACGTAAGCTGGTGTTCCTGGCGATGGTTCGGTCTCGGGACAAGCTGGTGGTGATCCTTTGGGCGGTGGGGGTCGCAAGACCATGGCGGCATGGGCTGCCACAGGCGGCGGGGCTGCCAATGGATTGGCCAATGGGGTGGCAGGAGGTCTGCCTGTTCCCTTCACTGCACATGCCTTTTCAGTTTTTGTTTTCTTTAAGGGAGCCTCAGGTGGCGGCATCATGCTATCAGGCACCGGGGGCGCTGAGCATTTGGCTTTCTTGTTCACACTGGGGCTTGGAGCGGGCGAGGGTCGTTCAGGCTTTGCTGGCACAGGTGTCATGACTGGGCTTGCTTTGGCGCAGCTGCTTGGGGATCTTGTAGTGGAAACGGTCTCTGCACTGAGTGGGGAAACTGACCTAAGATACAGAAAATATCAGACATGTAAAATGAGTAGATTGTTGTGAAATGAAGGTAGTTGTAAAAAGTAAAATGAATTTGTGGTGAATTGATGATGAATTGGTGGTTGGATTTCATACCAAGCGGCTCCATCAACTTCATTGCAGGATCATCTCGAGGTGAAAAATCCAAATTGGTAGGCCAAAGGATATCTGTCACCTGCATGGGGCACTGTGGGAGACCCATTCACTTTTGCAACACAAGGTTTGGTACACCTACCTGGATTATATCAACAAGAATCGGCACCTGGGACTCTGATGCAGCGACCGTGGTGGCTTGGGAATCTTCCTGCATGGGTGTTTTTTCTATGTTTGTTCCCCTACATCAATCAATGAAAGAAGGGCTGGCCATATTTTCATAGATACAGTTTGCAGGTACCCACTTGAACTATCCACTGATTATTCAACCTAGTTATGGAACATCATATACTGTATATATAGACCATGTTCGATAGATAAAGAACCAGCGGGGTAAGTTGGAACAATCCCCACACCAAAATGTCCTCCACAGGGCTGAATCCAGCGGGAGATGTCATCGATCGCGTCGCTGGTGGCGTGTGGAATGCCTCCAGCTTTTCAATTTACAAAATACCAATTACTTACACATTCATTGATGCCCATGCAATGATCATGGAAGGGTTGATTTATGATTACAATCTCGCCTGGGAAGCTCCAGGAAAACGTCGAAAGAACGCTTTCTTATCAGAAGCAGTGCAAGGGCTGAAGCTAACAGACCTGTTGTGGTCCTGGGAATCACATTTAAACAACACACGTCCCCCAATGGAAGGGATATGAAGGGGTGCAAACAAATGACACATCAAAAGTGTTTTCGGTCCTCCACCATCTTCCCAAGATTGCTCACCATGTTTTCTCAGGTCTACTTCGACCAAAATGGAGCGGCTGGGAGACCAAGATCAGACAGGGTGAAAAGTGGTACCCCAAAAAAAACTTATCTGACGGTATTTGATGGTATCTGACGGTATCTGATGGTATCTGATGCCATCTCACGGTAACCTATTTGGAAATTAGATGCAATTTCTATCTGACGCTATCTGACGCTATCTGACGGCTGGTCCCTCGCGAAAGTAAGGATTCGAGGGACCGCCAGGGACCCATCCGATGCTATCTGACGCTATCCGACGGGCTATCTTTCCAAATGGTGGTGGTCCCCTGTATCTGATGGTATCTGACGCTATCTGACGGTATGTTTTGGATGGCCCCCGGTGATGATATCTGACGCTATCTGACGGTATGTTTGGATTCCATTCCCCACATGCCCGGTTTGTTCAACGCTTTCTGGAACACTCATCAACAGATAACCTGTGGAGAGCACCCAAGATTACCGATGAACCATTGGAAACATTTTTTTAAAGCAGCTATCATTTTATAGAGCTCATTTTCATTAAAACATTGGGTTGCCTTCATAATATGAAAAATAATCTCATCCCAATAATCTCATCCCAAAACTACGGATGGAAGAAATCCTGCACCAGTGTAGATGGGTTGTCCATGATTATACTAGTAACGTATAATCCCATATTTAGAAAAGGTATCATATATGGCATCTCACTGGAGCAGGCTTTCTTCCGTCCATAGTTTTTCTAAAACCCGTTCGGGATACCCTTCAAAGATAGGATGCACAAACATACCCTACATCCCATGTGCTGTCCCTGCATTTTTCTTGGGCACGAATGTGCGATTGTCCCCCCACATTTATCAACATGGGAGCTAATTGAGCACAGGGGCGCCAAGTGCACATTGAATTGTGGCCACCAACATGGTCAATTGGTAGGACCCAGCGCTAGGATCACACAAATCCACCCTAGCTATAGAGATTCACGTCGTGATTTGCTACGACGCTCATTCAAATAAGTTTCCAACCAAGACATCACATGTTCTAGGTTAGCGTCATCCCAAGTATCCTTCTCATGGTTCACCATTGGTTCCACTGGTGCAGAAGTGGACATCAGGTTCTGCGGAGGAGCCGCTGGATTGTGGAGAGGAAGCCAGGCATCTCGCACCTTGGTGATTGCGCTGGCTGGGCGAACTGCTAGTGCAGTGCTGGGCAATGTCCTGTCCACATGTGGTTCACCTGTGCCTGAAACTACTGACTTCTAGGGTTTGTTCCACATGAAGAACATCAACCATGTTGCCGGAGAATAGCATGGATCTACTTGGAACAACCAGTGATGTTGCCTTTACCATGAATGCTAGCATTGACTAATAACTCATAGAGCCCGAATCACCCCCAAACCCCAAGGATTTGACCAACATGTCTCCATGTGTTGGCAGCCCAAGCGCTGCACGGGCAAATCGAATGGGATACGCTTGGCTCTCTTTAAGCCGTTGGCCACCCTTGAAGCGACGCCTTCCCCGGCGATCAGTGTAGTGAATCACCAAGCCTCGTCGTCCAATATACCGGCGACGTCGCAGTCTCCTGCGGCCGTTAGGTAATTAGGGTATTCAAAATATGTAATTATCATGTGGAACATATATTATCCTTCACCCAATATGTATATATTCTGCATTTATTGGGTTGTGGTTCATTCATGGGGGCCATGTACACATTATTCCCCATCCTTGAATTATATGAATATAGGTGGCTCTGCTACTGCGTTGAAACCAGGAAAGTCCTTCGTAGTGGTTCAATAAAATTGGAATTAGACCACAGCCGAATAGGTTTTGGAGTTCCAGATCCATATTCACCAAGCCATGTGAAGGTCGAGCTGATGCCAACATTTGCAAATAGTTTGGCCAGTCGTGGATGGAAAGGTAACTCAGTGGAGGTTGGGCATCAAGAATCAAATCATTAAGCCTTAAGCGTAGTAAACTTTGACAAACATATCATGTACATTGTGGCACAATTAAGATTCAAACCAATGATGTCATCGGATTCTCAATGACAAACTTTCCACCGACGTGCAAGATGGCGTAGCAGAGCAACGCGCACTTAGATGCGCAACTGGTGACCCCACAAAAGTGAACACCACACCGTTACGGAATGTTACGGACATGTTAAGAAAGGATTGCAAAATAACCCCAGGGCTTTTGTATACCAATCTCATGAATCTCCAAAACCACCATTATAATGATACATATTTGGGATCCCAGTGAAACTCCATAAAACCAATTTCCAGAATCCAGATAGCCCTAGCAGAATCATGCAGTTGATACGAACCCAACATGTTCATCACCTCCTGATGTTGCTGTGCAAGCATCTCGTGAAACCAAGGTATTAGCCAATCCTGCGGACTTCTCATTCCTTGGCAAATGCAAGGAGTGTGGGCCCCAACTGGGATCATTGGAGAAGGGTTCCAACAGGTATGCAAGTCATTTTGGATATCATCAGACCCCCTAGTTATATGTGGTCATGTGTTCATGCATGGAATTGTTCAATTGATCTCCTTTCATTGGGGTTTTGAAAGCTTTTACGATCCAGAATTTAACCTATAATTTACATTTCCCAGAACTGCACCCCCAAGAAACAATGATTTTGTTTCTTCAAGGTTCCGGTATGCAATAAGAAGTACCACAACTATATTGGTCGATTCAAAACACTTGGGTTGTTAAATTCCATTCATGTACCCACTAATTGCAAGTGAGTTTCGATCCAAGAGGACAGTCTTTTGAGCGATGACTTGTTCCTCCTCAGAGCGGGCAAGTACTTCAAAGACTAATGTTTGATTGGGTTTTGATTTTACATATGATGTCGATGAGAAATACGTGAACTGTACATTGATCATACATTACAGGGTGGATGGTGTCTTCATATATAATAAACATCGATAGTTTTTTTTGTTGGTGGGGAGGGGCACCTCTCAACTGATCCTGTTCTTTAAATACCCATTGGCAATCCAACCCCAAAATGGGAATTCCTTTGTGAATCAAGTGTGAGTCAAGACCAGCAATATGGATGCCTTACCAATGTCCAAAAAAGAATAGACATCAAAAAATCATTTTGACCCACAACAGTCAACTATGTTTGTTCAAACTTGGCTCTTGGGCGAGTTGCGATTTATGGTGATCCAAGTGGAACAAGGAATCCCCATGACCACCAGTCCAGTCGTTGCGAGCTGTAACACCGCCAGCAAATGGCGACAGAATCCTTTGGGCTCCAGTATGTCCTTAGGTATCCAGGGGATGAGCACAAACCAAAGGTAAAGTAGAGAGGCCCAGAGACATAAGGTTAAACCTAACATCCATATAATCTTGTAAATACAAGGGTCGTCAGCTTCATCTCTGGAGATATCAAGAGTACACACCTTGTGGCCAATCTCTGTAAAGGCCTTTGAAATTCGAGCACGTCCAGCGAACATGTCAATGCAAGTGAACTTGCCCGGAGTGTGCACAAATGCCTGTCATGGGAACAGATTTTGAAGTCCCATGGATGTCACAGAACTCGTGTAACCTACGGTAACCCCAAACCATCGAAACTTAGACTTTAGCTTTCAGGATTGTTAGGATTTCCCTTATTGGAAACTTTCATATCACCCCCATTCTCAAGGAATTAGGTCGTACATGTACAGTATATGTATGGCCATACAATATTACCTTCTAACTCTAGGCATGGGATAAAATATTCTACGTAGGCATGGGGTTATTTAAATGTTATATAGTTCTAAAATGGGGATCCCCCAAACCGTAGGTTTCAATCATACTCAAATGGCACCATTTTAGAAATTAAAACCATGGATATATTTTTAACCCCCAACTCTAGGACCTGCCCAAGTAAAGCCATCAAGCACCACAGCCGGAAAGGCATTCCAAGCGGGTGAGTGGGCCCATCTGGGATCCTGCGAGGGATCATCACTGGGAGCCGCTCTTCCTCTTCATCCATAGCATGCCTTAGTTTGAATATGTTTGAACACATGTTTTGCAGATATCCCATAATTACCCATATGGGTGCCCTTTTTTAGGTTTAAACCGGTTACTTTACAGGTGAAAAAAGGGCACCTTATTTTGAGAGATACTAACCCAAATGGAGCGATCACAGACCATAAACTTTTAATCAGGTAAGGTTGTGTTAGGTTCAGTCCAGTTGCGCCCTCTTTGATTGGGACATGATGTGGGCCGGCGCTGCTCTTGGGACCAAAACACTGCTGAGGCTGGCTGGATCCCACCACCAACTTGTGACTCTACATCTTCAAGTTTTACGAGGCACCGCAGCTGGTTGCAAAACAAGCCGGTTGCTAGAAACAAATTGAATATAGTCAAATACAATTGATGCATGGTTCATTTTCGAAGACCACGTCGCATCCCCTCAGACTCTTGCAATGATCGCACTTTGCGATTGCAATGCGAAGTACGTATAGTATCAATTAAAAGTTGGGCCACGCAACCACAGCTGTCTCATGCAGTCAATGGTCAAAAATCTTTATATACTAATCAAATGTCACATAATGTTGCGTATGAAAAAATATATAGATATATACAAGTTTTGGGGGACTCATAATCTTTCAATGAGACACGCCGTGGCAAGTCCTCATTTTTTGATCATGAAGATCTTACATGGGTTCCTGTTCCATTTGGACACCCCGGGGCTTTGCTCGAAAAATGACACACAGGCCATTGACGGTACCATGAGTTTTGAAATGGTCAACCGCTTTGCCACCTTGGCGCTTTGCCAAGGCAATGTCTCCTGGAGACAAAGCCAGACTTCGTCTGTAAGCGCTGGAGTAGATGTGGTTGTGTGTCACATGTGGGGGAGGGATACGCTCCTCCTCATGGGCTGCTGGTGCCTTGGGTGCTCTCGGCTTCCTTTTCGGCTTGGGTTCACTGACCTCAGGGACTTCAGCGAGATCAGCAACCTCTGCCTGGGGGGCTGCCTTCGCTTTCGACCTGGGAGCTGCTTTCCTTTTGGGACTTGCTTTCTGCTTGGGTGCTGCTGCCTTCCTCTTGGGCGTTGCCTTGCTCTTAGCATTTGCACCTCGACCTCTGGGCTTTGCGGCCTTTGACCTAGGTGGTGCCTTTGACCTAGGTGCAGCCTTTGCCTTTGCCTTTGCTCTGCCTCGTGATTTTCCTTCTGCTTTCTCTGGCTGTGCTTTTCGACCCTTACGTTTCCCAGCAGCTTCACCCTGAGTTGAAAATTCTGGGGGATCCATGCTCTCCACCTCTTTGTGCACCTCTGCCATATAGGATGCCGCACTCGGCAAAGGATACTTGGATGCTTCTGCACTGCCCTCCTGCCAGGTGCCACAAAGGACAAGCTGAACGCTTGGATGACGCCGTGACCCAAACTTGGATTGTGTAGAGTCTGCATGGAAGATTTGTGGTATCAGGTGCGGGACATATTCCAAACCATCCACAAAACAACACAATGATCATGGGATACAAAATGGAAATATCTGGTTATATAATGTTATAGATTGATGCCAGGCGTGACATGGCAACAGAAACAACAGTCCTTGTCCAGCAAGGCAGCAGGTGCAGAAGCGACGTCCTGCAACAGTATTGGGTTTCATGGTTTACTTAAACATGTTGAAATTCCATGGTTTCATTTTTTGTAAGCCAACCATGGATCACATATTTTGGACCACCACGGTGTTTGAGAAACAACGGTAAAGATGCAATTGTTCTGAAGCCAAAAAATGCAGTATGAATTTGATTCTACATGTGTAATGATCACTTGTACTATATCTAGACCCTTTCTTAAACTTTATTTAGGGTATTCAAGGTTAGTATACATACGTTATATATATAATTACATTATATATTTTTATAATTTATATATATATATGATATATTTATATATAGTCTATATATAAACATAGTGTATATATATATGTAGTCTATATATATATTATATTCCAGAGGCTCTGCAGGCTCTCATACTGAAGGTCTGGGCTCTTGCAGCAATCGTCTAGATCCCTTATGTGATTTACCCGTCACAAGCAGCGCAAAGGCTTGCACCTTGGGCGAGTCAATGCCACAGCGTGACTCAGAGGCTGGCTTCTCAGCCGGGGCGATGTCATCAACCATCATGTCTTCAGCCTCAACTTGGAGGGATACAACTAGGACACAGGGTTCGATAGGAAAAAATGGAAAACCATTCAGACTTCAGACACGTTTTTCATTTTCATGGTCCAATCTATAAACCATTATAAACCTCTATAAACCAAGAAACTTGGTCATCGTTCCCAAGATCATCATCAAGAAATTCCGGGGGACCACAATCTCCAGTTGTTTCAACAACATCGGGAGCCCCAGGGCTGTCCACCATGACTGGTTCACTGATCAACGGCCGTAGGCGGCGATAGGTTTTGGCTGGCAACGGAGACTTTTCACCCCCCTCTACACCATTTTCATTGACATGGTCCATGTAATATTGAATCATGCTGGCTGCAGCTGCTTCTGTAGCTACATCATCGATCTCAGTAGGAATGTCATCCATCGGGTGGCGCTGAGCTCTACAAAAATCACATACATACCAATCTTCATAGAACTCTGGTTGAGTATCAGGGTGTTCAATCCTGTCACAAAAGCAGCCTTTGACCGGAGTGTCTTCCAAAAGGATAATCTCGGGATCTTCGGAACATTCCAGTTCAGTCGGCATGGGGCTGCTTTCCATTGGCACAGCAGGGCAAATATCCATGGGATACCCAGACTCAACAGGAGGCAAGGTCTTTTCAACCCCCAAAGAAATGTCATCAAGCATCATTGGTGGGGCCTCTGGTGCCAAAGGCTCTGAAATCATGGGCTCTAAGTTGATCTCCCGGACATCATCTTTCTGGCCATCACCATCCCCCATGTCCTCATTGGTCTCGCCTGAGCTGACTAGTGGTTTGGTTTCCTTATGTTTCCTTTATATTTTGATATGAACCCATAGTTTAATGTTGGCAAACTGGTAGAAAATAAGAGGTTTGTTCATTGGGGCTCCAACTACAGGTGAGCTCTCCATCGGAAACCTCCCAAACCTCCGTCGCCGGGTTCCGAGGTTTGCTCTTTGCTGCCCTCTTACAGGTGGGCCGGGCTTTTCGCTCATTGGGCTTCATGACGGCTTGGAGCATGGCGGCCACCTCATTCAGTGGATGGAACCCAAGTAGGCATGCCCAAAGAATTGGCTCACATGTTTTGAGAAGGGACCACAAAATTGGATAGCAACTAGATCTATAGCCAATTCAAGATCTGCAAAGATAGGACTTGACCATGTATAGGGCACATGATAAGGAGCTAAATCCCGACAAATTCCAAGACTTGGACATTATATAAGAAACTAGATTAGTTTATCAATTTGATAAGGGTTCTTAACACCAAACCATGGGATTGACAGGAATGTATGTATGCATGGCACCTAAACACTTGGGAGGGGAAACACCAGGGCACCCCATTTGATCTTTCCAAGTTACTTCTGTGACATGGGATCGGGCCAGCGAGCGTCGCCAGTACCGACGGGCATATGAGAGCACATTGAAGAGAGCACAGCTTTCCTGTGTTGGAAGAAAGTGATGAACAAAGACCTTGTTGTTTCATGACTCATGACCCAGTTTCAAGACATCACTAGTTGGGTACCTATCCAAACATAAATTCCAAATTACTTGTTGGCCTTACACATCTACTACGTGTGTATAACATTTTTTGTGTTGAAATTGGGCCCTACTATCCCATCACCAATCCACTGTGTGCTGCCCAAGACTCACTATTCGCCCAGTTAGCCCGATCTTTCAAAAACCTCGCTTGGCTCAAATTGAACCGGTTCTGCTTGTCAAGCTCACTGAAGACTTGCGACAGGAAAGCCGAAGTATATTCTCCTGAGATGGAGGGCCCGGATCCAAGGTCTATTGAGTCGATGCGAATGACAGGATATGACAGGTAAATGGGGCAACAGTAGGGTAACCATCTGAAGTGCTTTGTTCAGATTGCTAAGTATCCAATCGATTGTTTTAGTCCAGTACCGATGACAACACATACTCCCACTAATCATGACAAGAAACCCTCAGGGCTGGCTTCAAACAACCTCAAAATGAGGGGAAGGTAGAACTCCATCGTACTCATCCCAACCCGAACTGGGTTTACATTTGGAAAAAGGGTATTTGAAGGCGGATCCGTCTTGGCGCACTCAAGAAAAGTGGTTCCCGGCAAGGTCAGCTTCAAGATGCCTGGGCTGAAACATACTGAGGCATGCTGGGGCTGTCATGGGACCATGGAACTGCCATAGCATCCCAAACGTAAATTTGACTAATGACACCAGACCTGAATCAAAAATCTAAATGTCGCTCAGGTACTTATGACATCTTCCACTTTATTGACGGTACCCATGGCTCACGGCACTGATGTCTCCCTGCCCCCTTTGAGCACAAAATGCGCTCTAGGCCAAAGGTTTGTGAGATTTGAGAAATTGCCCAATGCAAGCGATCTTTGTTTGACATGTGCCACTACCACATCAATACTCTTACTTTTCAACTTCCCTTGGCACCCCCCAGTCCTCTCAATGCTGCCCCGCGAGGCATTCAACAACGGCCAGCGTACCATCATCACAGCGACAGCGCAATGAGAGAAAACAAATCTCACAGAGGGGACTGGAACGGGCTGAACTTGTAAGATCCATTTCCGATGTTTAATCTGGATATCATTGAACAAATGCCATGTTCCTCTTGTTGAACATTTCTGTTGTCTTAAGGATCTACATTAAGACTTTGGTATAACGTTATTTAAGGGCTTGGTCCCTGGGGGCCCTCGAAGCCATGAACCCCAGGGACGAACCCTGGCATTGACAGTACATGGGCCCAAACCCTTGCTGCGAGAGCCCAGACCTTCAGTATGAGAGCCCAAAGAGCCTTTGGGTATATATATTTGAACAGTGTAAGCAAATCGCTAAGGTTGTCAAATCGAAATATTCCATAGCTGTGAGACAATGATTCGACGATATGCACCGCATCACAATACGTGACCAAGTGTGTAATGTCATGGCGAGCCTAACTAAAACTTTTGTCAGTCCCGAGATTGTCCTGCAACAGCTTGACGCGATTACTGCTTGCAGCAGCTGAACCAAAGCGCGCACGAGGACAACCTGGTCGTCCGTCGCGTTTTGGACGGAGGTGGATACCCTCGCAGGCAGATAGCCAGTCACACGTCTCGTGTGTGTACATGTTGAGTTTGTCTGCTGATAGGTGGGAACCACATGACACCACCGCCAGCCACTGTAACGCGTCCATCTGTTTCGCCTGGGCAGTGGCGAGGTGTTTCTCCTGGCTTCAAAACAGCAAGGTAGCTGTTGTTCTCCTTGCTCACCCTTTTCTTCACACATCTGTGATGACCTTGGTGATCGCCGTGATGTTCTTCTCCAGCAAATAGCTAGTTACTTGCTTCTTCAAAATGACCTCGTCAACCATCAATTTGAGGCCACTCGATCAATCCCAAAAAAGGTCAATGGACCTTCTCAAAGGGGATCACTTTGAAGAAGCAACAGAAAATAGTTTTTGCTTTTCTTTTACTTAGAAAAGTCCGTCCGTCCAGAGAGAGGCCTATCTGCCCACAACAAGAGATCGGGGGGAACCGGGGTTACAGGCCGAAGGTTATCATAGATTCAATTGGGAGGAAGTGACAATAGATGTACCGTGGCTGATGGCAAGGCCATGGTACACCATCACTTCCTTTTAAAATCATAAGACCTGAGGAGGAGCCTGGACACGTATACCTTGTATCGTGTGTGCATGTGTCGAGGGGTAAGGTGGCGAAGTCCCGTTTCCATGCGAACCAGAAAGAAGGACAACGATGCGACGCGAAACCAACGTGTATCGATATGCAATGACGGGCGTGTGCTTTGGGGCCCCCCAACCAAGGTGGTTTGCCATCTCCCCAAAAAATATAAACGGGCGGACCTGGCAAGAGGCGGAGGTCGGTGGGCTGGGGCAAACTCAGTGCTACGATATCAAATATAATGGGACAAAGTCAGTACCACGATCTCATATAATGGGGTTGCCCTGATGCTCCCTTCCATAATCTTGCTGGGATTAGGGTCCTGGGTCCTGACGGTACCTTGCACTGAGACTCTTATCCTAGGCTGTAGATTTGCAATACTAGATTTGCAATACTCCAGAAGATATAAAAGTCCGGACAAAAAGAAACGAATCCTGAGCCGCTTGTATCAAGCTCCGTGGCCAGAACGTGCGGCAACCCCTGCACGACAAATGTTAGCTCGTTCTTGAAACTGAGCCACTTTTGTTTGAATTGCGGCTGGAGGCCCGAGTTCCAAGATCTCTCTGGGCGGTGCCCGAAGTAGTAGCATGTCATCCATCGTCGTCACACGGGAGAACATGACATATAAATGCAGCCACCAGTTCTCATCATCCATTTCAGGTAAACGCGCACAGTCAATGATGGTGCCTTCTCGAAGAGTCAGACCTTGCGAGCCAGTGCTCGTGAAAAAATTGGCATGCGTGATTCGGAAGCCACAGCGGCGCACATCATACTTCTGCGAACTATTCAGTTGAATCACCACTTCTTCTGCCGGAAGAAACCAAAAACTTTTCGCTAATCTTTCTGCCTCTTGAAAGTTCTCGATATGCGCTGTGCAACGGGTAAGTAAATCTTCATAGCCACAGCATCCTTGATATCCATCAACAGCCACCCAGAGACCCGATGGGAGATACTCCGGAGAAAACAACTCGCCGCCTTTGCATTGACCATACCGAGCCCGATCGTTGGAGTGAAATTCAAAGTCCATGATCGTGGCCAATGTGTCCTGCACCATGCCCTTATCTGCATCGAGCTTTGCCACCAGTCGGATCCGCATGCCAACATGACAAGGGAATAGTCCATGCATATGCCCCGTTTGATACGGGTTCGGCCGGTTCAAAAAACGAAAAGCAACGTTCCTTTCCAAACCCGATGCATTATCAGCAGCTTGCAGCAATACCAACGGCTGATCCGCCTGCGCTGCATCCAGCAAAGCTCGACGGTACATCATCCGCACCAGCGACGCCCAGTAGATCGACATGCAGTAGCCTCGCCGAAAACGCGGCAAGTTGAATCATTCATCTGGATTCCCGGATGTAGTGTTGCGAGCACACCGCTGTTGAAAAGCATTCCAAATTGCATCCGGCAGACGATGTCCCTGGCGCATGCATTGCAATAAGTCAATCAGAGGATCTCCTGGCTTGAACCGCATGGTGCCGCGCAGCTCAAAAACATCTGGAATCTCCGCAAACACTTTCTGGGCATGCTGTACTTCTGCAGGCACATCAGCGTGTTTCCAGTTGCCATGCTCATCCTGCGCCATCAAATCATCCAACAAAGAGAGCTGCGCAGTCGGTCGCAATTGAAAGAAGTCGCCCAAGTGCAAAACAATCGGCACACGTCCGAAGGCACAGCCTGTCTTGGCATACGTGTTTGGATCCACTCCAAACACCAAGCGGCGACCAAGCATGGCGCGAAAGTCTAGCATGTTGTAAAGAAGAGCCGAGACCATGCTGATTTCTTCCACAACTAAGACACGCACAGAGCTCCACAGCTTCTGCAAACCTTTCTCGTTGGAGCCAGCAGCCATGTTGCTGTTGGTTAGGCTTTGTACTCCGAGCAAGGATGCGCCGTGTAAGGTCTTGGCGCGGACAGTGTCAGTGGACATGTTCTTGGCCTGCGCATTTTTGGCAGCAACAACCATCAAGGTAGACTGTTCTCCCTCCGAAGGCCAAATGAAGTGCACCACAGGGAATACAATGTTCTGCACAATGTGCGTCTTGCCTGAGCCCTCTTGGCCGAGCAACAGCATGTGATAAACATGCCGCTTCTCTGGGGCAGTTGTGCTTTCTTGTGCGTACACCGTGTCCAACACCTCCGCAAATCTTTGAATGAAACAGTCCTGATCTTCGTTCAGTCGTTGCTTCGGCGGCAATGCAGCAACTAGATCTTTCACAAGATCGGAAGGTTTCTCGTAGACATTCTGAGCACTGAAGCGAACACACTGGGCAGGTAACCGTGGCAAAGCTTTCTTGAGAGATGCATGCGCAATTTCTTCACTGGAAGGCTGCTCTCTGTCTTCGTCGTCTTGCACCAAACCATATCGACACGATCCCAAAATGTCCGCACGTGTGTCCTGAGATGCAAGCACCCCTTCTCAAACCCAACCTTTTCAAAGCAACCTTCTCGAACGATCTACACCATCCCCTTTTTCTTGCCGATGTTAATTAGGAGTGAAGGAGTGGGTTTGAGGCTGCAAAATCGAAGGGAAAAGGGAAAAACAAAAAGCAAAAAACAAAAATGCATTTTGTTTCCAACTATGTTGTCTAAAATTGTATGTTTGGGAGGAGGGGGCAGGGCGGTCAATAAATTCAGGGACTAGTGCTTGCCACATGTGTGCACATGATCAGACATGTTATAACTTCTTAGAATATGTTTTGTGAGTGGTTGCACCCTCACAATCACAGTTTTGAAGCTATGTAAAATCATTGGTTTGGCATCCCATGTCTTGTTGTGACACAGACATGAAGCACGCTATCTGTCTGTGCTTTTTTACAAGGAATACTGTGATATTACGCCACGTTTTGCACAGTTTTAATTTAACAAGTTTTGAACCAAAACTGTGGAAATACCACACCTTTTGCACAATTTCGAAGCCAAAACTGTGGTATTACCACGCTTTTTACAGAGTTTCAAAGCCAAAGCTGTGGTATCTCCACATTCTTTACATTTTCCACACAGTTTGAAGCCAAAATTGTGATATGTCTTCATGCCTTGCATTATTACCACACGTTTTGCGCAGTCTGAAACCTAAAACTGCGATATGACCACATGTTTTGCATAGTTTTCGAGGCAAAACTGTGATATTGCCACCAGTTTTTCATAGTTTGGAAATCAAACCTATGATGTTTCTGCATCTTTTGCGTAGTTTTGGAAGCAAAATTGCGAAATTACCACATGTTTTGACATTTTTCTTCAATTTTACATAGGGTGGACCACCATTTTATCATGAAAATGCTGTTTTTCCTTCAATTCTTACACATTTTTGACCCCAATTTACCGACCACCCCTTCGGTAAATTGGAAATTTGCTGTGGTAAGTTGGCTTTTGGGCAACCATTTTACATCTCAAATATGGCACAAGCCACGCGGAAAAGAAAAAAACATGGCTTTCATCCCAGTGCTGCACCAACCAAAGGCAAAAGGCCTGGCTGTACCCGCAAGAAAGTGAGCACAAGAAATGTGCACCACATGCGAAGTCCAACGCTCCAGGACGTGGCTGCACCAGTTCAAAGCCATGGAACAAAGGTCTGCACCAAACCAAGACATGCAAGCAACATGTGTTCATACCGAGAGATCAGATCGCATTGTTTCTAGCAGTTGCATGTATTGGGCCGGTCCCAAATGCGCGTGTGTCCTGCGGTTAACTTTGGTGACCAGCAGACCTATGAGCGAGACACTGTTGCTGCGCGGAACAGACATACGAGTGCAAGGTGGAGAAGAGCACGACTCAGGACACATCTTGTTCCAGCGGCGGCCGCAGGATGACAGTCTTGGAGGCTCAGGTAAACCGGGCGCAGAAAAAGTGGTAGCAAGACTCTCAAAGGATGCCATTGCTGGGATCCAACAATTGTGTTCTGATGGTTTGGAGCATGAGCTGCGTCCAATGCTAGAACCCTTCAAGGTGGCTGTACCCCTTATTTTCCAAATGAAACCGTTGAACAAAGATCGTTTTCAACTTGACACAGATTCAGAGAACTTTGTTTTTGCCACCGCGTCCAAGAAACAGGGATGCAGGCCAAATATGAAATATGTCAAGGCAAAGTGTTTCGGAAGCTCTCAAGGTGATCAGGAAAGTGATGTTTCAAATTACTGGCAACCGCCGGTACAACCCCACAAGTAAATTTCAAGGCAGTAGGGTTACAGTGCACGGAGCTACCCGGCACACGAGCGCTAGCCTCATCTAGCCTCCTGCTTTCGAACAAACATTCTGATGAGAAAGGGCATTCCGAACATGTGATTTTAGAAATTCAACGACGCTCCGATGCAAGAGTGTTCTGGAAACATTATTGCCACGCTGAAGAAGAACAAGTGGAAGCTGCTTTAGAATATGGCGCTGCGCCAAGTTTGTTTACAAAAGGCCTTCCAGAGGCGCTTCCAACTGAAGCAGCAGTGCCTAAGACTTGGTGCGCGAGGAGTGCGCAAGGCATGCTGTTCTGAAAGGAGGTGTGGTCATGAACGAAGGCTTGCTCGAAGCTGAGTCGGCTGTTTTTTCCATTGGATTTTGCAAGCCTGCTGTCAAGAAAAAGATGAAAAATATACACTTCTCTCCAGAGATGTGTAAGAAGAAAAGCAACGTGCACAAATTTTTGCAGGATCACTGCAACAGAGGCGCAAACTCATGGGAAACTTCTTCATTGACATCGGCGCACATGGTGCTGTGTCTGGAATCAGAGAAGAACACTTTTTTAAAAAGAGGGACGAACTGCCAAAACTGACAGAAAATTCTTGGACATGTTGTTGTCTAGTCACCGAGATGAGAAGCAGTGCGCAAGGAGTGCTTAGTTTTACAATGGTGAGAAGCAGGTTGTGTGAGGAATGATGGCTTATACCTCATTCTTGTCGTGGGGCTTTCATGAATTGTGTGTTGTCCAAAGACGTCAGCACCATCATTTTCATGACCAGAAACCTTCGGCCTTGGGGACGGTTACAGTACTTGGGGAAAAAAGTAGTCAGCGCGCTGTGCTTGTCATGCCAACTCAAAGTGCTCAAGCATGACTGTTTCTTTGGTTGGCCTGCAAGCCTCCTAACTGGTAGTAGAACAGGAGTATGCGACGTTAATTGGGGCGACGTTAATTAGGAGTGGGCGACGTTAAAGTTGCTTACGCACAGCCAGACCAGCCAGATTGCGCGTAAGGACCCCGGGGGTTGCGTTAGCGGGCTGCGTGTAAGGACCCCGGGGGAACCCGGGGTCCTTACACACAGCCAGACCAGCCAGGGCGCGTGTAAGGACCCCGGCGCCGCTACAACGCGCGCGTGTAAGGACCCCGGGGTGCATTCAACGCTGCGTGCCCGGGGTCCTTACACACAGCCAGACCAGCCAGGGTGCGTGTAAGGACCCCGGGTTTGCCCGGGGTCCTTACACGCACGCCGCTGCCGCAGCTCAGCCTTTGACCTGGTCTGTGAGGTTCAAGCCGGGGTCTCGGGCAAGATGTGGAAAAGCTAATAGAAACAGCAGCGGATTCTTTCCTGATAGTCGTAAGTATTGTGAGACACAACACATATTATTGACCTGCAATCAAAGTACGGTGAGTTAGGAAGCCATGGCATGAGGTGGAGTCGTGCTGGATGAAGTCCTTGACAAGAAGAAAAATCAAAAGCTCCAATGTGCAAAAAGATAAAGGTCCACCAGGAAAGCCAAGAAAGAAACCAGTTATCACCAAGGAAACTTTTGAAGAATGATGGGTCAAGTGCGCTCTTTGGCTGATGCCGCTGAGCTTGTGAAAAAAACAATGAACACTGGGTCCATCAGAGTGGCCAGTGATTGCACAGGTCTGGGTTCGGAAATCATTGCTCTGGCCTTGTTAGGTTTGCTGTCAAAATTGGAAAGTGTGTGCTGGTCAGAAACTGACAAAGACAAGAAAAAAATGTATCGATGTATCTGTGCACAGTTGAAGCACGAAGTTGGAACTTTGGAGATGGACATGACTGAACGGAGTTTGGTTTTGGGTGGCTCCACCTCCAAACCTCGCAACATAGATTTATACGTTGCTGGTTACCCTTGTCCATCCTTCAGCGCGTTGGGTCGAAAACGTAGAGGCCTTGATCCAAGAGGAGTAGTTACTTTGCACGGTTCGCAATGGATTATCAAAGAGCAACCCAAAGCCTGCATTTTGGAGAACGTGGCAGGCCTTCTTCATGTAAAACTAAGCAATCCTTGCGCACCAATTCTTATAAGGCACTGCTGCTTCAGTTGGAAGCGCCTCTGGAAGGCCTCTTGTAAACAAACTTGGCGCAGCGCCATATTCTAAAGCAGCTTCCACTTGTTCTTCTTAAGCGTAGTAATAATGTTTCCAGAACACTCTTGCATCGGAGCGTTGTTGATTTCTAAAATAACATGTTCGGAAGGCCCTTTCTCATCAGAATGTTTGTTCGAAAGCAGGAGGCTAGATGAGGCTAGCGCTCGTGTGCCGGGTAGCTCCGTGCACTGTAACCCTACTGCCTTGAAATTTACTTGTGGGGTTGTACCGGCAGTTGCCAGTAATTTGAAACATCACTTTCCTGATCACCTTGAGAGCTTCCGAAACACTTTGCCTTGACATATTTGGCCTGCATCCCTGTTTCTTGGACGCGGTGGCAAAAACAAAGTTCTCTGAATCTGTGTCAAGTTGAAAACGATCTTTGTTCAACGGTTTCATTTGGAAAATAAGGGGTACAGCCACCTTGACGGGTTCTAGTATTGGACGCAGCTCATGCTCCAAACCATCAGAACACAGTTGTTGGATCCCAGCAATGGCATCCTTTGAGAGTCTTGCTACCACTTTTTCTGCGCCCAGTTTGCCTGAGCCTCCGAGACTGTCATCCTGCGGCCGCCGCTGGAACAAGATGTGTCCTGCGTCGTGCTCTTCTCAACAGTGTCTCGCTGATACGTCTGCTGGTCACACCAAAGTTAACCACAGGACACAAGCGTATTTGGGACCTGCCCAATACAATGCAACTGCTAGAAACAATGCGATCTGATCTCTCGGTATGAACACATGTTGCTTGCATGTCTTGGTTTGGTGCAGACCTTTGTCCAATGGCTTTGAACGGGTGCAGCCACGTCCTGGAGCCTTGGATTTCGCACGTGGTGCACATTTCTTGTGCTCCTTTTGCCTTTGGTTGGTGCAGCACTGGGATGAAAGCCATGTTTTTTTCTTTTCCGCGTGGCTTGTGCCATATTTGAGATGTAAATGGTTGCCCAAAAGCCAACTTACCAAAGCAAATTTCCAATTTACCGAAGGGGTGGTCGGTAAATTGGGGTCAAAAATGTGTAAGAATTGAAGAAAAAACAGCATTTTCATGATAAAATGGTCCACCCTATGTAAAATTGAAGAAAAATGTCAAAACATGTGGTAATTTCGCAATTTTGCTTCCAAAACTACGCAAAAGATGCAGAAACATCATAGGTTTGATTTCCAAACTATGAAAAACTGGTGGCAATATCACAGTTTTGCCTCGAAAACTATGCAAAACATGTGGTCATATCGCAGTTTTAGGTTTCAGACTGCGCAAAACGTGTGGTAATAATGCAAGACATGAAGACATATCACAGTCTTGGCTTCAAACTGTCTGGAAAATGTAAAGAATGTGGAGATACCACAGCTTTGGCTTTGAAACTCTGTAAAAAGCGTGGTAATACCACAGTTTTGGCTTCGAAATTGTGCAAAAGGTGTGGTATTTCCACAGTTTTGGCTTCAAAACTTGTTAAATTAAAACTATGCAAAACGTGTGGTAATATCACAGTATTCCTTGTAAGAAAGCACAGACAGATAGTGTGCTTCATTTCTGCGTCACAACAAGACAGGGGATGCCAAACCAATGATTTTACATAGCTTCAAAACTGTGATTGTGAGGGTGCAGCCACTCACAAAAAATCTTCTAAGAAATTATACATTTCTGATCATGTGCACACATGGGGCAAGCACTAACCCCTGAATTTATTGACCGCCCTGCCCCCCTCTCCCAAACATACAATTTTAGACAACATAGCGGAAACAAAATGCATGTTTGTTCTTTGTTTTTTTGTTTTTTTCCTCTTTCCCTTCGATTTTGCAGCCCCAAACCCACTCCTTCACTCCTAATTAACATCGGCAAGTTTTTTAAAAGAAACCAAAACAAACTTGTAGTCCCAAAAAATAGTTCTGGTCTCAGACGAAGCCACTGCATTCCAACTTTGGAGCTCAGCAAAAACATCATGCAGCGAGTGACGTGTTGAATTCTGAAGTTTGCATGCGTCGGCGAAAGGATCTTCCTTCATCCAGCTTTGTGCAAGGAAATCTTTCACATATTGATTGTGTCGAGCTTGAAATTGAAACAGTAGCAGTTTCTTCTGTTCTTCCATATTCGGTCGAAAAGATATCTTCTTGCTGTTGTTGCTAGGGGTCCTTGGGTCCCTTTTACAAAATTTAAGTTTTATTAAAGAAAGGTAAGCGAACAAAAACTCGTTGTTTCTATCAATATGGTTGGAAAATTCATGCATACATGTTCACAAGTAGTTTTCAAATCTAACCGTAATTTTAATAAAGAAAGGTAAGCGAACAAAAACTCGTTGTTTCTGTTGGAAAATTCATACATACATGTTCACAAGTAGTTTTCAAATCTAACCTCAATTTTAGTTTAAGTTTTTAAAGAAAGGTAAGCGAACAAAAACTCATTGTTTTTATCAATATGGTTGGAAAATTCATACATACATGTTCACAAGTAGTTTTCAAATCTAACATTAAATTTAAATGAAAATAAACTGGGACAGCCCGCGCTGGGCCGCCATCCCAGAGCAACAGCGTAGCAGTCGGCTTAAAGCCGCCGCATCCCAAAGCAACAGCGTAGCAGTCGGCTTAAAGCCGCCGCCTGACAGTCGGCGCGAAGCCGCCGTCCAAGTTGGCGCAAGGCTGCTGCATTTTTCTTTGCGTCTATAGTTGCCCTATTCACCTTTGAACAGGGAAGCTGGAGGCATTACAGGTGAAAAGGAAATCCATCACTGCTCACTGTCAGGCGCATGCAGGTCAGCAGGGGCCCGGTTGTTAGCAGCAGGGCGCGGAAGCTGCAACAGGTCATTGATCTCCGCATGAACAACATCTCGAGCTTGGCCGGCATGGTCACGCAATGTGCGAATGAAAGCCAGGGTGTTTTCCATGTCTTGTTTGGAAATGTTCATGTCCTGGAGCAAATAGGGCTTGTTCTCATATGCATCATCAATGTCGTCAAGGATGACCAAGGATTGCAGGGCCCAAGCTCCAATTTCTACATAATCGGCCAGCCGGTTCAGCTTGTTGCGCAAGTCTTGGTGTTGGTCAACTTCAGGAGCTTGTGCTTCAGCAACTTCCGGTGTTTCAACTGCAGGGACTTGTTCGGCCATTCTTTAAAGATTTGAGACGATTGGATTTGAGCCGAAATCTTATTATACACACTTAAAGCTGTTCTGTCAGTTTGCGAATCTGCGAATGAAACAGCTAGAAGAATGTGAGGCGTTTAAAAAAGCTGCTAGTCAGCGATGCTGATTTTTCAGAGGTGTGCGCAGAGGCGGCCCATCGCCTCGGTCTGGGTTCGGATGTCGCCTAAGAATCTAACTTCGAATGGTGCCACTGTTGGGCCAAAGTGCGCTGAATCCAAAACGGGTATGCGATTCGCAGCCCAAATTCAGCGCTAGAAGAATTTGCTCAAGCCGTCCAAGCCTTTCACCACATGTCAGAGGAGACCCCGTCAGCCTCTTCGTCGTCTTTCTTGGCTTTGCGTGGCTTCTTCTTGGGCTTGGCGCTGGTGTCTTCCTGCTCCTCCTCGTCTTCCTCACCATCTTCTCCGGCTTCCTCTTCCTCAGCATTTTTCTTTGTCTTACGAATTTTTTTCTTGGCGCCAGCCTTGGCGTCGGGATCGATCTTCTTTTTTTTGCTCTTCTCTTCCGCACCGTCTTTGCCTTTGCCACCTTTGGATTCTTCACCTTCCTTTGCCACAGACTCGGGTCGAAAGTAGGTGGACCCTTCACGAGACAGCTCGCCCAAGATATGGTCCGTCAGGACAAGTTCCAGCCGAGATGCATGGCTTTCCGTGCCACAAACTGCAACGATTTTGGTGCGGCTGGCAAGGCAAGCTTTGCAAAATTCCCCTTGTGCGGGGGACAAATCCACTACTGCTGCAGCGCAGTAGCTAGCAACCAACTCTTGGTACAACTCACTGGGAGAAATGCTGGTGCTGAAGACGGTTTCTTCGTGCTCAGCAATGGCCTTGGGGTCGACCTCTGGCAAGGCTACGCAGCGCTTCTCTCCAAGGAGTTCAACTTTGTCCTTCCTGCAATAGCGAGACATGCTCGATTAGATGAAAAGACAGATTGACAACTATATAGAATGAGAAAGTGCGCCTATCAAAAAAACATAAAAAAACCCGCCTCGCCATCTTCCAAAGACCTGTAGCTGGCAGCGCAGTCACGAATCCAATCGCGTCTCCAGACGACCAGCCAGAGTAGATCGCCCGGGGCTTGTCTGGAAGAAGGACGCTCAGGGCTTTGTCGGAATAGAGCGTGAACTCCATTCGCTGGCTGTAGGAGTGGGCCTTCACTCTTTTCTTCCTGGAACGAATGCTCTCCTGGCACAACAAAGGCGGATGTTTTATGAAAAAAAAATCCGTTCATTGGAAAGAGATTGATCCGTCCTCGTTGAACATCAACCACACAGGCTGCGAAGTGCTGTCTTTCATGAAAGTCTTTGGCAACACTCCAAGAGGATCGAACACGGCAGCTAAAACACCTTCTCCAGGGCACTGGCACTTGCCGTTTTTGTCTTGCTGGGCGCCCAAGCCAACCAGAGTGGATCCAAGCAGTTTCTGGATCAGCGTTTCATCCGGCTTCCAGACTTTGCGAAGGTTTTCTTGAGAGCCTGGCCCCACACTTTCACCCAAAAGAGACGTGTCGATGTGGACGAGGGTGCAAGTTTTACCAACTTCAGGGCTTGGCAACTGGAGCTTCTCCACCATCGTAGTGACCCCGGATGTGTTTGTGGGCTCAGTGACGAATTCCACATACATGCGGACTGTCTGGTTTGCAACCGCCCTCCAGTACTGCGGGGAATGCTTGGGCAAGGTGTTTGGCATTTTTCTTGCCAACTTGAGGAGGTGGTCCGGGGTTTGACCTTCCGCACCAGCCTCTTCCTCCTCGTTTTCGTCAGCCTTGCCGTCCAGAGCTTGCAAAGCAGCTTTCTCTTCTGCCAGCTCATTTTCTCGTAGGTTCACGACTCGGTTCCAGGCTTCCAGGATGGTCTCCATCTCATTCAAAATCTCTGGGTGTGAGTGTGGTTTGATTCCTTGCCGCAGGATATTGTCGTACTGCTTGAGGAAGACCACGTCGTGGATGAAAGTGAGCGCTTCCAGGGAGGCCTTTGTCAGTGATCCTTGCCAGCTGACGTTGTCCACTGTGTTGGTTCGAGTCGTGGCAGGATCTCGGAGATGGTCTTTGAGAAGAACTCTATCAGAATCTTTGAGCTTCGCCTGCACGCACATGATGTCCAAGATGTATGTCAAGCAGCGCCATTTGAACTCGTAGAGGTGAATGCTGCCAGGGTTGTTGGAGCCACCGATCATGTCCTTCTTGCTCAGGTCTTCGTCTTTGATGACACCGTGGCACAGCAGATCATCAATGAGCTGGAAGATGAACCTCCGGGACGCCAAGCAACTGGGGCGCTGCGCCAATTTCTCCAACTTCACCAAGCTGTTGAAGCAACTGTCAGAACCTTTCAAAGTTTCCTGTTTGTTCACGATGTTGCTGATCACCTGGTCGGACTGCAACTTAGTGACAATGGACTTGGAAGCCGTGAAGTTCCACTCGCAGTAGTTCGACACATCTACTGCTGACTGGCCAGAGCCTTTCTGCGCAGTCATCAAATGCTTGCTCTTCAAAAGCTGTACAACTTCCGGGTCAGATAGCTTGCGACCCTCCAGCTTTTCCATCAGCGCCTGCAAGGAAAGACCATGTTATGGCAGATGAGATAATAATCATGGAACAGGAAAATATGATTGTCTATGAAAAAGCACGCCTGAAGATGGTAGAGTTCAGCAGCATTTTGCCAAGCAGTGCGGGTTAAGCTCTCGTGCTCCTGCTGCACAAGCTGCCGCTTGTTCAACGCATGCACCCACACGTCGGCTTCCGAGCACGCAGTCATGACCACAGGCACTGCAGTCCTAGCATGAATGATAAATACAAAATCGTCGACAATAAACTAAGACCAGAAAACAACAATCAAACAATTGAAGCCAAGAATCAAGGCGTTCTTCCAAGCTGTCTTGCTGGCTGCGCTGACACCTGCCTTGCCAAGCTCTTCAGCTGCTTTGAGAAAAATGGCGTGGATGATCTCCAAAGGCGAGATCACCACCAGGCCAGACGGTTGGTCTGTCAAAGCTGCGACATCCACTTGTACTTCTAGAAGCTTTTGAAAGAAGTTGTTCGGGCGATCTTCCGGGAAGTAGAAATCAGCAAGCTGTTGCACCCGCAAACGGTTGAGAGGCACTCCTGGCGCTGGATTTTTCCAGCAATCCAACCAGTACAGGTTGCAGCTGGCGATGTAGGTGCCATGGGACTCCAGCGCGACCTTGGCCTTATTCAAGTCGTAGACATCCTGCGTGGTGTCTAGGGGCCAACATCTGTCAATTCAATCAAAAATTTAAAGATTTATTTTTTTAATCTTTATGTAATTCAAAATGAAATGCACTCAAGTTTGAGAGGACGCTGTGTCCTGAATGCCGGACTTCTCCTGGACAGTGGCTGCAATGGGGGTGGGCTTCATCTCCTTCAAGTTGGCGCCAAGAGCTAGGGAGATGACAGCCAAGTCTTGCTTCAAAAAATCGTAGTACTCACTGTTGCAAGTAGTATCCACGGAAGACGGCTCCATCGCAGCTTGGTGGGCAGATGAGAGCTGGGGGCCAGCTTTCATTTTGTTCTTGGCCCCAACACTTGACTGCTTCTGGAGACTTTGCGCGTGCTTTTGTTCCTGGATGAGGCGAACCAAGCGCTTCCGCTCATCTTCTCGTAGACGCGTCTTCTCTTCTTCGCTGAAGTTGCCAGTCAAACTAGCTTCCCAAGTTGCGAGGTCTCTTTCCACAGCTTGTTGTTCGCCTTTGTTCAGCCTCCAAGCAGACGGGTGCTTCGTCGGCATCGTTTGGCTACACAACAGCTATGGCAAGTCGAGACTGATCGGCTGCGAGCAAAGCTACGGTCCTGTTGGAAAAAATGTAACTTTAACAATGTCTTAAAACACAGTGAGAGTTGGGAGAGCGCAATTTTTTTCTTGGCGGGCAGCTTCCGTCAATCGTCTCTGAAGGCAGCTTCAAACAAGCGATCCGACAAAGACGCAAGGTCGCTAGATTCGGCCCATGGATCTTTGAATTTCAAAGATGCTGGCCATAAAGAGGCGGCTTTGAGCGCACGTGGCAAAATGCGCATCAAGACATTCACGGACATGGAGTCGCCCAAAGCGCCCATGATTTGTTTTTCAGCTCCTTCCTCAGTGGTGTGATTTGTCTTCCTCATCACATTCGAAAGCATTCGGCGATAAAGTTCGGCAGGGACACCTTGAAAACGCGCGCATTCCACACCATCCAGTAGGCGCCGCTGCTTGGGGAGGTAATAGCCTTTTTGCTTGCACCGGGTACGGATGAGGCAAGGGCAAAGACCATGCATCTTGCTTTGCCAAGACGGGCTTGCGCCAATGTCTAGCACCAAAGTTTCGTTCCAAATGCTAGCACCATGCCGCTCTTCATAGGATGCTAAGTCCGCTTTGTAATTGCCGATGCGGCCTGTATCCAAGAAAGAGCTGAGACGTGGGCACTTCAGAGGCTTCGGAAATCGAAAAGCGATTTCCTGCCTGTGGGTTTTGTGAAAAGCTACAAAGTAGCATCTGCGTCGGCTCTGAGGAATACCATGTTCCATCGTCTGCATTTTTTTCATATACACCACGTACTTCAAAGCTCTAAAAAAATTTTTCATGGCTTGGTGTGTTTTATGGTGCTTCTTCTGTAAAAAGCCTACCACCTGCTCGAGGATCACAACGCCAGGCTTGCAAACAGCTATTTTCTTCAAGCCTTCAAACAGGAGAAGACCTCTTCGAAGCCCATCACGAGCACCAAGTTTTTTTCCGCAATTGCTATAAGCAGGGCAAGGAAACCCTGCGATATAGACATCGCAGGGAGAAGTAGTCGCCAAGCTCCGGTCAAAGATGTCACGTTGTAGTTGCTCTTTCTTTGTGGACAACTTGAAAGCCTTGTGCACAGCTTGCAACATGCATCGCTTCGTGGAGTCGATTTCGGTTCCGCCGACAAACTCGAAGTCTTGCTCTCTGAAACCTAGCAGACCCAAGGCGATTGTTTCTGAACCAATTCCAGCGCAGTCTGCAAAAACCCTAAGTTTTCCAGAAGAGCGCGCCGGCTTTCTTTTGTTTTTGTGTTCTTGAACGAAAGCACGTAGAGCTGCTATGTGATCATCCACTTGTGAGGACGGCAAGGCTTCATTGCGATTCTTCTTTGCCCCTATGCCAAATCTTCGTTTGGAGGCCATGGCAGAATCGCAGGTAGCAAACTGCCAAAAAAAAAGCAGCATTTTCTTTGTTGAATCTGTGCTGGGTTTCGAAACAGTATAATAACATTGTTTGACATGTTAGTTCAAAACTGACTATGAAATACGTTGTTTGGTGATGGCATATGAACACTTCAGCCAAACATTTTCGGAAATCTGTGAAATTTAAGACAATGTTTTTACGACACTGAACCTTAGGATTTTTTCGCGTAAGGATAGTAGCGATTCCCTACCCCCCTTACGCAAGGCCAGACCGGCCCGGGTTCGCGTAAGCATAGTAGCAAAACGCGTAAGGATGCTAACTTTTCGATTTGCTACTATCCTTACACAATTTGCTACCCCGCTTACGCAAGGCCAGACCGGCCCGGGTTCGCGTAAGGATAGTAGCGATTCCCTAGCCCCCTTACGCAAAGCCAGACCGGCCCGGGTTCGCGTAAGAACCTTTTTTTTAGCGCGCCTGTTTTGAATCCCCAAGCTTCGATTTCTACATCCTTCTTGGATGTGTCAACCACTGAACCCTAAAGTGCAGACGCAACTGGAAAGGATTTCTCTTTCACCTCACACTTTGCTGTCAAGTACTGCACAAAAGCGGACTTGTCGACGAAAGTCTTCCAAGACTTGCTCTTCAGTTGTTTGGCATCAGGATCTGGAAGGGCAAGAAGAGTAATGGATTTCTTTTTGTCCAAGCTGGTCTCTTTCAACTTCCGCCAGCCACCCTTTTGTAGAACCCAGGCCAACACTTTAACGAACGCCGGATGTTCATCTCGAAAAGCTTTGCTACAATGGACTCCAACATGCTGTTGACCAAGTCGACGAAACACTTGGCCTTGATACTCCATCTTCAAACCAGGCTTGCCATGAAGTACCGCCTTGGAAAGCACACAGCCGCCTTGCGCCATTGCCAGCAGATAGATCTTCTCGGAGATGACGTCCGAATCTGCAATGAAGACCGACGCTTGCCGAGGATCCTTGGTATGAAAATATGTCAAATAAGAGCACCATTGAGTCATGGAGGAACCGGAAATATATTGCAGACAAGATGCCTGGACAAGCTGCAAAGGATAACAGAAGCCACGGTCAGGGGCCAAACCAGAGCACCAGGCCTTCCGAGCGCCCAGCGACCTCCAATTCCAAAGTTGAGCCTCGCAAAGCCGCTTGCAATTCGAAGTTCGCGCCGCCTGAGCTTCGATGCGCTTTTGGTCTTGTTGGGCTTGTACCTCTCTTTGAGCGGCCGCCTTTGCAAATGGTTCTGGACCTTCGTCTTCCGGCAACAGATAGCCGTTCTGCGAAGCCATGACTGCTTTGTCAAATTTTCTCTTCTTCTGCAAAGCCAGCTCTTTGGAAGCTTTGTCGGACAAAGGAGTTGTGTCTTCTGGGCCAGCCAACCGTCTGGATGACGCAGGCAAAGAATGAATCGCTTCTGCGACAGCTTTTCTCTTTCGC
Organism: Cladocopium goreaui; assembly: GCA_947184155.2. Taxonomy (NCBI): domain Eukaryota; class Dinophyceae; order Suessiales; family Symbiodiniaceae; genus Cladocopium; species Cladocopium goreaui. The sequence continues at coordinate 46,237 of CAMXCT020003121.1, read as the reverse complement.
AACAAAAATGTTGTCTCAGAACTCTTTTTTTTTCCTTCTTGATGCCAGAATCCATTCTTTTCCTTCTTTGTGGACCTGTGTATTTTTTGACAGCCCCTGCAAAAAGTCGCCGGGCTCCTTGCAAAATAGTTTGCTCTGAATTTTCAGCCATTGTCAAAACACTGACGCATCTTCGCTCTGTATCAGCCGATTTCGGTCCAAAGCGTCCAGAATCAAAGCACCGGTCAACTTTGCTAAAGCTTTGCTCCACACCTGACCTGAGAAGATGTTTGGTCAAAGGCAAAAATGAGAATGAACAACTACACAGTTAGCAATTATAGACAAGACACGAAGATGGAGTCCAACATGTGTAAGCTTGAAGTGCTTTTGGAAGGTTGTCCAAGTGATACTTCTTCTTCAATGCCGAACTCTTTTGCGTATGGCTGAAGGCAAGTTTCCAAGCATCTCGGTTGTCCATCTGCGAGGTACGCTTTTGCGACAAGGCAATAGGCCGCAGTGCCTCCCACTCATGTTTCAGCCCGCCTGGGTCCAGATCTAAAGCCAAGGCAATACGGCGTAGGCATTGTGAAGTCTGCGAGGTAGTTGTTGGTGCTTGGGTGCCATTGTCGTTCAAATTGAAAACCATCATGGAATTGAAAACCTCGAAGTGTGGAAACTCTGCTCGCACAGTTGCTTCGCATAGCTTTAACCACGGCAAGAAGTCTTTCAAAGCCTTGTCTTGCGCCCCTGGTTGAAGAGCGAGTAGCCGACCTTGTCCCGCTGTCAAAGCGTACAAAGAACCTGACTTCAGAATGCCAAGCACATGCTTTGCGTAGCCTTCGACTTCCCAGGCCTTTCCCAAGCGAAAAAGCAAATGCAATTCATCCAAGAAGTGTCCAATTTCTTGGTTCAAGGCAGCTGGGTCTGTGCTTTCCGTATCCAAAAAACGGCAAAGCTGCATCAAAGTGTCGGCTCCATCGGCTGCAAGCGCCAGAAGCAGAAGCTTGTGAGAAGAGATGTTGGCCAACCATGTTCGGGCCCAGTCAGCGTCATCTCGCATGCCAGCAATCCTGTGAAGCAAGCGGAAAAAAATCTTCAAATGAAGCAAGATTCGGCCCAGGGGTTTTGCATAACTTGCAAAGCGATGTTTCGCTGCAGACAAGCTAGTCACTTGAGGAACACCCGTTTGCTCCAGCACAGCTTCTTCAAACCAACGCGAAAAAATGTGGGAGTTGAAGATCTTTTGCGCTGGGGAGGCGCTGAGCCGAATGGTGTCGTCGAAGATTTCCTGCCAACACTGACTACGACGACGACAAGTAAGAAAAAATAATAATTAAATCAAATTCTGTCAAATTCTGATTCTTAGCTGCACTCCTGGATGCTAGGAAGGCATGACCAGGGTCTCTTCACCAACCTCGTCGATGCGTGAGCAGCGTCTCGTCCTACCAAGACAACGTTGGGCAGAAAGGCCTCACGATTGTGTTGCTCATCGGCGCTTCGTCGGCTGCCCTTCATGATGTTGGAGGCGAGAAGTTCCGCGGGGTGGCTATCTGTAGTCAGAATGTGAACGATCGAGCGTAAGTGCTTGAATAGCTTACGATCGAAGCCACCCTGCTGACTCAAGCGATTCCCCATCCTTGGCGGAAGATAGTTTTCAGTGCAAAAGATACGAAGAGCTTTTGCAGTCGCCGTCACTATGTCTTCTGCGCCACCACCAGTCATACGAACGCAACCCAGCGTACCAGAGCACAATTCCAAGCACCCATCGCAAGCACGGAAACGGATCAAAAGCTTTCCTTTCCTCTCATCTCTCACCAAGCAAAGCGTAGTTGCCTTGGCCAGCTTGCTGCGCCAGACCTGTAGAAGGCTTTCTGAAATGCACCATTGCATCAAGGATGTAGTGTCACTCGGCACGCCACCATTCCGCATAGATTGGCCCTTCTTCATGTTGCTCAAGGCAGAAGCGAAGTCTTGCAGGGAAGGAGCTACCGACAAGTCGTCCTCGGTGATGTGCCCTTCTAGAAACCGAATTGCTTCCTGATGCTTCTTGCTGTCATGATGTCGTCTGAGCCATACCGATTTCAAGCGACGCGTCACAGCAAAGGCGGCGAAGTTGTCCTTGAAGTCATCACATCTGCGCCTGGCTGGCGTGGGCACGGGTCTCGGGGCGTTGCCCAAAACTGCGCCATTCGAAACAAGATGTTGAAATACACAGCAGACGCTGCAACCAAAGCCAAAGCCCGCATCCTGCGACATCAACGGTTGCCCGAACCGCAGCCAAGGAAAATGCCTTCTCCATTGGGGCCCTTTCCGCCCCCACCAGCATCTCTGACAAGTCGTGGTGCTGCAAGAGCCAGACTGCGAATGCTTCAAAGCACGACCATGGCCTAACAAGCGAACAGGAGGCTTTCGGCTAGCGAAATCTTTCCTTACGTCTTTCCCCATACTACTGAGCCAAAACGTTCCGCGACACGTGTCAAAACAAAAGTCAGTCAAGCGAAACCAGACAACTGACAACTATCAGTTTACGGCAACCGCACTGAGTCAACAACAGCAGCGTTTTTTCAACCTCAAGCCCTGCGATGTTGCTGTGGTCATATCTACAGGCGTCGTCTTTTGCCGGCAGTCTGCGCCGGGCACTCAATGCTTCCCTTGGAACTCCTTCTCAATTTCTCTTGAGGCTATCTGAAAGTTTTCCAACTCAGACTCGAAGCTCTGTGCTGCTTCCCGCGCAATCCTGGCACTTGTCCTCAGAGCCTGCTGCGCCCGTGTGAGTGCACGGGCAAACACACTCGCCTTGCGAGTCAGGTCCTGCACCCGCGATTGCAGCCAAGCAGGGACAGGGGCGGCGGGGCGTGTTCCCATGGCCAAAGCTGAGGGCGGCACATTTGGAACAGCCAGGGCGGATGCAGGTTCAGCTGCCACGTCTTCCTCGGAGCTGTCGCCACTGCCAGGGCCAGAACTGGAGGAAGACTTGGCGGCCCTCTTGTCTACAGGCTCGCTCTTGCCTGCAGGCTCGGGTGCAGGCGTGGCCTTCTTGCGACGTCGGCGGTGCCCATCTCCTTCGCCGCGGTGCCCATGTCCTTTGTCACGTCTGCTACGGCTTCGTGCTGAACGAGCAGGCGCAGACTCTTCACCACCATGACCCTCTCGGTGATGACTGGCGTAGCGAGGAGCCACAACTTCAGGACTTGCTGCAGCTTTCGCACACGCGGTAAGGCCCAGTCGGTGCGACGGAGGATACAGAGGCGACGCTGGCTTTTCAGCACGTCGTCGTCGCTCTCGTCCCTCTCGCTCCGACATGGCTGCAGAGCAGAAGCGGCGGATGCAACGCAAAGGCTTGAGCATACCTGCCATGGGACAAACAAATTTAATCAAACGCAGCCAGGACCAGAACCGAGTGTCACTGTGACAACAAACCATGTGCACCTGGACCAGTCAGCGGCGGCATTTTTTCCAACACCCTTTGCCGGACCTTTGCCAGCAGCTTTCTTCTTATGTTTCCAACCACCGGATCGACGGGTCCACCCTCTCAGAGCTCGCTGCATTGCCCTTTTAGACACTGGCTCATCCTTCTCGTTGGTTTCTTTGTCCTCTTGGCCGCATTCCTCTCCTTCCAGGATCATGTAGGGATCATACTGCGTCGGCCAAGTCTCTTCCTCTGACTCTGCCTTTTCCTGCTTGAGCGCAGTCGACGTTGAGGGCTCCAAGGAAAGTTGGTCGTGGTCGGAGTCGTTGGTCTTGACCTTCTTCGTCTTGTTCTTCTTTTTTTTCTTCTTGCCGGACAGCTCTCCTTCAGGGTCAACTTCAGGACGACGACTGCGGCCTTCGTCGTGGTCCACCAAAGCGTCAAAGGAAAAAGAGCCAACGCTTTCCAAGAAAGTGTCCATGGCTTTCCCGGCCGCTTGAACCAACACTGAGCCATCTTAATAAAAAGCCAAGTCAGACCCACCAAGCACAAGACACTGTCACTCAAGACCGCCCAAATGTTTTTCGACGCACGACGACAAATCAAGTCCAGCTTGGGCAAGGCCAACAGCAGCACAGTTCATACAGTCGGCTACAGAAGCCGCCGTACAGCGGCGAGCAGCCGCCGGACCTGTAAAGTCGGCTATTTAAGCCGCCATAGACCTCAGCGGCGCGAAGCCGCCGAACATAGTCGGCTAAAGAAGCCGCCATGCTGCCCAGCGGCGCGAAGCCACCGGACCGGCATAGTCGGCTAAAGAAGCCGCCATGCTGCCCAGCGGCGCGAAGCCACCGGACCGGCATAGTCGGCTAAAGAAGCCGCCATGCTGCCCAGCGGCGCGAAGCCGCCGGACCGGCATAGTCGGCTAAAGAAGCCGCCATGCTGCCCAGCGGCGCGAAGCCGCCGGACCGGCATAGTCGGCTAAAGAAGCCGCCATGCTGCCCAGCAGCGCGAAGCCGCCGGGCCACATCAACACAATCGGCCCAAGCCGCCGTGTGGAGTATAGTCGGCTGACAGCCGCCATACTGCTCAGCCGGCGCCAGGCCGCCGAGCCACATGACAGTCGACCACCATCGCAAGCAAGCAGCATTTTTTCGCCCGAAGAGCTGCAGAAATCCGCGGCCAAGGAAACCTAATTAATTCCAAATTTATTAATGCCTCAGGCAACTCAATGGCCTCGACCTTGTCGCATCTTTAAATGCTTCTGCAAGCGTTCCCCAAGCGCGAGTGCAGTCTGTGTACCCTGCCGCCACAAGGTGAGGAGTTGACGAATGAACCACAGTCACAAAACGCGTTAAGCAATGCAGCCCAGGAACACATCCAAACAAGTAGTCACTCTGTTTCTGAAGCTTCTCTGAAGGCGTCCTTCTCAGAAGCACCATCTGCACGTACATTGGATGTGGTTTCTGGGCGTGCTCCTTCTTCACTGAAAGTGTTGGCCCTGTTGGTTTTTTCGTCGTCGTAGGTGGAGGCATGCTCGCATTCGTGACCATTGCTTCAGTCGCCAACCGAAAATTTAAAAGGGCCAAAAGCTGCAACTTTTCAGACCATACAGTCGACATTCACGCCGCCGTGGAGATGACAGTCGGCGCGAAACCGCCGTCTCAAATTAATTTTTAGGATTTGAAAACTACTTGTGAACATTTAAAATTATAAGAACATGACGAATTTTCTCTTTGAGTTTTTGTCCGCTTACCTTTCTTTAAAAACTCAAATTCTAAAGTTGTAAAAGGGACCCAAGGACCCCTAGCAACTACAGCAAGTCTTCTGAAAGACTTCATCAGGCCGAAGTGTTTTTTCTGGAGGCAGTTCATCATGCTCAGGATTGTCCCCAGCATCTTCGTCATCTTTTTCGCCCGCAGTGGTCACTTTCACGAACTCCTCCAACAACTCAGCATCAACATCCCGACTTCTCTTGTGACGTTGTTGCCGGGCCCGAGCCAAACCTACCGGATGTGGCTCTAGTCTAACACAAACGAATTAAAACAGTGTTACTCTTCGTCAAACATCTACTGCACAAAAACAATAACACAATAACACAATAAACATCAGCAAACAAAGGCGAAAGCAACAGACAGAAATCAAAGATCATCAGATTTTGCAACCCAGCCTTCCAAATGCGCAACTCGACTCTCTGCCAACATGGAAGAATATTGCTCAACAGTTGCTCGAGGCTTCTCTCGATCCGGATCTAATATCGGCTGCGGCAACTCTTCGCCCATGACCATTTCCAGTTTCCATCGAAGAGCCTCAACCATTTCTTTTGTTTCCCACAGAGAAGGATATTCAAATCGAGCTGCAAAACGATAACGAGCCGTGGCTGCTTCCTTCGTCATGTCTTCTTCCCATTCCAGATAAGCTCGTGTGAAAGCAGTCGTAGCTGCAACGGAATTGTCCATGCCTGCTGAGCCCTTGGTAGGAGATGAAAAAAGAGCAAAAGCTTTCAACACCAACTCCTCCTGGCTCAGTTCTTCGCCGGCGACAGGCAGAATGCGAGTTGGCCGGCATTGTATCTGCTTGTACATGGCATTCCGCTCGCTGTCCACAGTCAGAGGTGGCATAGTAAACCCTTCAAACATTGGTACACGAGGTTCTGAGCAGATCCGCTGAGCATGAGAATTGTAGAGCTTGTAAGCCGGATCAAAATAAACATCAACGTACCGTGCCAGGACGCCTCTGACCGACTTCTCCGGACGAGCAGGCAACTCGATGCGATAGACCCACGTGCCATAGGTCGCCCAACTCATTCCTGCCAGCAGTTCTGAGTCACCGCGATACAAATAATCCTCCAAACTGCTCGTAGTAACAGAAAGGTACTGAGGCTGAGTGACGGTACTAACACCTGCAGTCACTGCGACATCCTCACCAGTTGCTTGCAAGGCTCGCAAATTCGTGGCAGCACCCTCACCGTCGCCACTGCGATCCACATTTTCGGTGACACTATGCATCTTCAAAAGCTCCTCTGCAATCGACAACCTCTGTCGCGAATTGCGCTTCTGTGCTGCCTGCGCTTCAAACTCCAAGAACACGTCAGCTAAATTCGTGCAAGCTTGCCCACCCGGTCCAATGTAGACATACGACGTCTCGCCGGTTTCATCATCAATGCGGGCAACTTTCCGCCAGCCGGCCAAAACCACATCGTCCACACCTGTTCTATGAAAAATCACAGGATCATTGTGGGCGCTCTGTGCATCGACACAATGGAGCACACTGTCACCATACTGTTTTCGCCAAGCAGTAACACAGAAAAAAATTGCTTTCTTCACAAACAGCTTCCAAGTACGATGCGACGCAAACGTCAAATGTTCGTACAAGAGAGGAAAAATCAATTCAGCCGCGCTCTTCCAATGACAACGTCTGTAGGAAGACGACAGGCGGGTCAACGTCTTCATCGTCTCAGAAAACATAACTCCACGACGTCCGGGAATGTGTTCACCTGCATCTTGTGCAGCTTGTTCTGCACGGCTCCTCTCCTCGTTGCGCTCCTCCCGCTCCATTTCCAAGCGCTCAATGCCTGTGCTTCGAACAGTTTCACTCCACAAACACACAACAACGCGAAACCAACAAAAAACGAGCGAAAAACACAGAAGAACAACCAAAACCAAATTCAATCCTGACTTGCATCATCTTGGTCCCGCCTTTGCGCAACTCCTCTAACATTCCAGCCAAGCCAGGACCAGGCTTCGTCGTGTAGCTGTTGATGTAGAACCCGCTATTGATTCCATCCGAAAAAGCGTCACTCACACCGCAGCGAATCGCGCGAACAAACTCGCGCTCGGCAACATCATCTTCTGTTTCTGTTTTGTCCGTTCCCCCAGTGACTGCTTTCTCATGAGCTGCCAGCCAAGCTTTGCGAAAATCTTTGGCCAGCGAACGAGTCCACAACCATGATACTGGCTCAGTGGGAGATCCACCTCGTTCTTCATACTGTCCAGCAGCCCACTCATATTTGGCCATGTAACCCAATTGCTGCGTGAAGCCGACGTGCGGCAAAATGTCGCCCTGCTCTGTCCACAGCTTCATGTCCAAGACTCTTCTCATATCTTGAAGATCCAGATTGTGTCGGCCAGCCACAAGACCACCAAAAGAAGTCTGACATTCGAATGGACTCAGCTGAATTGGGCGTAGACGTCCAGCCATTCCATATTCAACCTCCAATTCACTACCGACATGAACGCAAGGACGTAGGGCCTTGCCTTTCCGTCTGACTCTGCAACCTTCTGTAACATGCACCACATGGTAAAAACCGTGCCGACAAATACGAAATTGGGTAGAGATCTTGTCCGAATACTTGAAGCACGAATCACTGCAAACGTGTCTCAGCAAGGCTGGTAGAAGGTTGTGCAGATCCTGCGAGATTCGTTTTCTACAACTTCACTTTCATGAATTCTTGCCGAATTCTAACACTTGTAACATCGCCATGTCAAATTTGCAAGACGCATCATGACATCGGCAAGCAAAGCGTCTAGTAAGGCAACACGTCGACATGTGAAATTAAAAACATTTCGCATTAAATTGACCAGACACATCAATTACATCGTTGCCTGTCTTCACATCAGACATCGCCATGTTACACATCTGCAAGACATTTTAATCTCTTTGAAAAATCCAACCACATCAAACACATGTGTAAAAGTTATGCGCAGGGCCGCCTGCGCAAATGCCGTCTGCCATGCTCGCGCTTCTTCTTCTGGAGAAGCACCTTCGACCAGCACACTGCGCAAACGATATGCAGGCGTCTGTGCCACTGGCAAGCCATTGATAGGCTGTGTGAAAATGTTCTTGGTTGGATTGGGGGCCTCCTCCACCTGCAGCAACGGTCGGCGCCAGTCATCGTCCTGAGCAGCTTCCAAAAAAGCGTCTTGCTCCGGAGTCCTCTCCAGCATCTCTCGCAACAAGTCCAAGTCACTGCCGCCATCATACTTGGACAAGTTGCGAGCAACCTTCGTGACAGAAACCGGCGTCGAAAGGCTGGCGCCATCAAAGATTCGAGGCGCTGCTTGAACAGACGCATGGGACAACGATTCGAAGCTGGCCACAACCATTTTCATGAAGTGACGTAAGCGATGCTGCAATTCGGCCTTGTTATTCTTCAACATGCTGGCAAGTTGGCCTACCACCTCCAAATGGCCGCATACAAGCCAAACCAAAATATGTGGATGCAAGGAGCCGCGGCCTTGAGCTTCGATTTCACCTCTGAAGGCAAGCACCGGTCCCAGCATTCCAGCGCCAGTAGAAGATGCAGCGGCGCCATCACTGCACCATTCCCGCGAGACCGTGCGGACCCCACCTCTGCGACAATCCAACGTTTCTGGTCGCACATTCAAAACATGTTGGAAAAATAATCGCATCAAGAACTCAAACTGTACCGTTTGTGCTACAGGATCTTGTGCAATCTTTCGCAGCATGTCTCTGTACTTCGGCAAAGAGGGGTCCATTTCCTGATCCACGGACCCAAGATCCACCTCTTCGCCTTGTACAACCAGCAGCAATGGATGCTGCGTGTCCGCCCGATTGGGCGTCAAAAAAATGAGCGGCGGCCCAAAAGTCTCCATGTAGGCGACCCTTCGTGCCGGCACTGCCTGCGATGACCATCGGTACCCAAGACCGTAGCCGATGCGCTTTGCATCGCTTGCAGAGCATCCTTGACAGTTTTTGGCACACTAGTGTTTTGCAACAATTGCTGCATAGAATCACCAGAGGAAGGATCTACCACCCGTGCCGCAGATGCCAAATCATCTGCTTTCAGAGCACTCAAAGTCTTGGCAAAGGCCATGCCACCATTCCGCAAAAATTGGTATGAAGCATTGCGCTGATCTGTCAAGCGACAAACAGTGGACATCATGTGCAACGCAATCCAATCACCACTGAAACGGTTACTCATTGCAGGAGCAACATCATCGCCGTCAACAGCATACTGCAACTCCTGCCATGTCGACAGCACACCGCCCCAAACACAAACCTCAATAATTCACCTACAACCACTCCGACATCTGTTTGTTACTGTGCTCTGACAGCGGTATGTTAATTACCTGCAATAAAACTACCGGATACTTCACAGTGTCACATTTGCAAGACGCATCAATGACACCATACACGCATATCCATTTGTCAAACGAAACAACAAAACCAAAAGCTTAGCCCCGTGCCTCTCGGAGCAAAAGACACGCCGCCCATTCTCGGGTGGACAGTGCTTCCTCACGATCAAATAAATTGCCAGCGTCACCATATCTCCAAAGCTTCGGTTTGGCCATCGTCCAAATCTTCCAGTCAAACAAACTCAGCGGCTTCTTCCCGCGAGCTACCAACAAATGCTTCGCAGCACGTCCAGAATCTGCATCTTCCTCAACCGGTTCTTCATTTGAAGTTTCGGACGGTAACAGCCAACGCGACCTGCCCATGACAGCATCTCTCAACTCCAGCTCCAACTTCCTGCGCGCATCGGCAGCAGATAGTTTCCGACAGGTTTCCTGCACTTCGTCACAGAGTTGCAAGATCCGTTGACGACCAAGATGATCAACCAGCGTTGTATCTTCTCCCATCAATGTAGCAAGCTCGACTGATACCGACCGAGCACCGGCCGATTCGAGTTCATCAATTTTCTCTAACAAGGACACAATCTTGCTGCTGACATCAGTTTTTTCTTCATTGAAATCTTTCACTTCCGATTCCATGGCAAACACTGTTTCATCTTGCTGCACCGGCACGTGCTCAGCTGTGGCGTCCGCCGGCCCTTCTTGTCTCATCATGCCAGGGCCATCTTCACCAACAGGAACCGTCACCACACAATCCAGAACCACCGGTGGAACTGCCTCTTCTGCATCTTGCAACCATTCCGTGAGCAGCTCTCGATTGATTTCAGCCACGCCGGCAGCATAGACGCCATTAGTTTTCTGAAGCGCTTCAGCTTGCTCAAGAAACAAAGCCTTCTTCAACCGCAACTCCACAATCTTGCTGACGGCTGCTCGACCAGCTTCTTGGCCTTCGTGCGGCAAATCTGTGCAGAAGGTGATAGCCATAGCGTCGTTGAGCTGCCGAGGAGGCAAAGATTCCACTGCATGCCTGGCATCTCCATTGTGAAACAAGACAGATGATCCGACATAACCACTCTGGTGAAAAGCAGCATCCCACTGATTGCCATTGCTGGAACCGTTCTGCTGTGCTCCGCCAGCTCGGAGGACAACTTTGGTCGCCACAGTTCTGGCTAGAGCAAGGCACATCTCGTGGGTCATGTTGGCCTGCGAAAGAAGTGGATCAGGCCGCCCAAGCCAAAGATCGTTGGCCAGCGAAAACTTGCACAGCTTGGGTTGCTTTGGGGAAAATGCATAATAACAATCTCGACAAACAGATGCAGGACAGTTGCCGCAAGCCATGTCACCGTCCACCCGACGCTTGTGCAATAGCACTTGCACTTTCTGTCCGAAGCTGTCGGATACTGACACGCTACTGGCCAATAATTCTGATTCTGGTATCAAAGGCCATCGTTGCTTGTAGCGTTCCACTGATAAGAACTTCCAGACAGCGTCAGGATTCAGCATAAAACATTGCTGTCCTGCGAGGAAGACTTCCAAGAGGTCTTCTTTCCAAAAAGATCGGGCACAAAAGCAACAGCCCAGGCGGCGACGAAGTGAAACATCGTCCGCGCCGTCCCAATCTATTCTGGCCTCTCGCAGAAAGGTTGCATAGTTGCGAACATACTGACGAACCTCACTGGCAACAACCACGTGAGGAGACAAAGATTCCAACATGAGCATAGCATTTCTATACCGCTGCAAGCCGCCATGTTTGTCGTCAATATGTTGTAACAGTGCAGAACGATCACCAAAATCAGCTTCGCACAACAAGCAAGGCTGCTGGGACATGCTCACGGCCATTTCCGGCCATTCGCGCAGTTGTTCTTCCACTGCGGCTCGGAAAAGTCCATGGTTGGCCTTGAAGCGATTGAATGGGTGATCTTCCTCTGCCCAAGGGTCCTGTCTGCTACCATCCATGTTTCCAGCGCCAGCACTACCAAAAGCAGTTCTTTGCCGCCTGCGGCTGTCAAGACACTGTTGCTTTCTTCCAGTACGCTGTTGCGTTCTTCCAGTTTATGTCGTTCTTCCATGTCGCGTTCTTCCAGTACGCTGTTGCGTTCTTCCACTACGCTGTTGCGTTCTTCCAGTTTCATGTCGTGTTCTTCCAGTTTCATGTCGCGTTCTTCCAGTACGCTGTTGCGTTCTTCCAGTACGCTGTTGTTGCTGCTTTCTCCCAGTTCGTTTCCTCACATCTCTCTTGCGTCTCTTGGCCACCCTCTCCGGCAAAGCGCCATCTGCAGAAAGTTTCCGTTTGCGACGCCTTTGGCGTTCCTGTCGGCGCAATCGTTCGCCCAAAGCAAAACGGCCTACATAGCCCATGTGATCCAGGCAACGATGTGATTCAGCACTTCGGCAAGGCTCATCATGTCCAGATTTTGTAGCACGAGCTGCCTCCAAGACAGCCCGTGACAAATGCGAGGGCAAACATCGTAGTCGTGCAATATTGCCTGCCGGCGTCAAAACAAGCGGTGCCAAAAGACTTCGTCTTCGATACTTTTCCAAAAAAATCAAAGTTGGCCAAATCCTGGACACATCAGCAGGACCAGTGACAATGGAATCATCGCATTTCCACCATCGTCCACCGCATCGCACGAAGGCAATGAAGTGTCCATTCACATGTTGTACAAAGCCGGACACCAAGTACTTCGATCCCTGCACCAGCGTTCAAATAAAAACATTCCGAAGGGAACTTCAACAGAGTACATCCAAACGTGAACCAACGAGATTAAGCATCTCTAAGTACATCCAAACACGAACCTCAACAAACATGAACCTGAATCATTTCCACGCACACACGCCTGAAGAACGACTGGAGAAATAAGCAATTGGGACCAATTCATAGAAGCTCCAGGAAATTGATGCAATTGTAGGATCACAACCTCTGCTGTTGGCCAGCTGCCGTGTCCTAAATTTTTCTGCATCACCTCCTCCACAGTGACAGCTCGTTCCGACACATCCCCAGGCAAATCCACCATAAACCGGAGCTGCTCTTCTGGCTGTCCTTCACAACACACCCATTTCAGAGAGCAGTTTTTAAATTCTGCGGGGGCAGTATTTATGCACTAACAAAACTCATCCACGAAACAAAGAAACATGCCAGGGAACAGTCTGTATTTTCTCCGGGGGCGGTCTTCACTTTGTAACAGCAAACCGTTATCTTTTGATGCCAAAATCCTACATCATATCCCCTTGATCCCATACCCTTGACTCCATGTCCTGTGTCTGTGCCCCTTGGCGCCACCAGGGAATGCTGGGACAACGTCTTCTCCAGCAACAGTGCCACCGCATCAGCCGCGTCAGCGCTCTCACCCGCAGGGAAGAGATCCGCCCGGGTCAAGTACATTTGATGCAGCAATTCAAAAGGAGCCACATAATCAAAATCTCTGCTGCGTAACTTGACCAGCGTCGCTGTCATCCAATGCCTCAGCGGACCTTTCTCGCACGTCTGGTCCAAAAGATCTCTAGCCAACGGGCCACAATGGAGAAAACATTGCAAAATTGAATTGAGCCAACAGCTGTTCCCCAAATTTCTCAATCCACTGATGGGAGCAGCATTGTCGAAGCCGCTGGTACCCAGCGGACGGCTGCCCGAATCCAAGCGCCACTGCCGGCCCATGTCGCGCAACCAACGCGCATCGATTCTCGAAGCAAGGCTCTCTGCCAACTGATATTCAGACACTAGCAGCTCGCACGCACGCATGACACCAGCATTTTCACGCTTGCTCGCCTCGCTTCTGTATCTTTCACGCTGTCTGCGTGGCAAAGCAGAAGGGTTCAGCTGACCCAGGCAGACCTTCAAATGCTGCAATGGGAAATCGTCTGACAATCCACTCCCGTCTTCAGTCAATTGTCGCAAAACGCGATCCACTTCCTGCTGGGACACCTGCAATGCATCCGCCACACGACGGGCATCGTCCTCAGCAGCAGATTTGTCTCTTCTGGTGAGGCCATAGCGCCGGTTCTCTTTGGTTCCACACCGGACACGCCAACCACTGCTATGTCTCTCCACCATGACTATTTGGTCATGTGCATCGCCGACACCTTCTGTTGTCAGGTGTCGAAAGACTCGATCAGCTTCCTGCAGGGATACCCGGAAGGCATCTGCCACACGCCGGACATCTTCTTCCGCCGCGGCTTTATCCCTTCTCGTGGGACCATAACGCCTATCGCTTTTTGTCCCAAATCGAAGACGCCAGCCAGTGCTGCGTCGCTCTACTGTGGGCATCTTCTCTTGTGCGTTAGTCGTTGCCAGATTCCTACATCTCTCTCGCAGCGCTTCCACGGAAACGGCTGACGCTTCATCGAGAATTCTAGAATCCTCTTCCGCAGCTTGCACGCTTTGACGCAGAGGGCCAATGAACCATTGACCAGCATGCTTCTTGCGCGCACGCCAACCATTGCTGTGGCTTTGCACGGGCATGGTTTGCTACACATGTCATGCAATTTTGACATGTGACATATCACTGAAATTCCTTTTGTCTTGCTTGTTTCCCTACATGGATAACTATAAGATATGAAAATCAAATGAATAAAACATTGAATTTTGGTAAAACCTTCCAAGCACAATCGGCAAGTAGCTTCGAGTGCTGGAAAGTTTCCAAAATTGTTCCGCGGAACAGCTACTGTGACAACCTTTCTTACTTCTTTCCGTCCGTTGCTATTTTAATACTATGTGTTCAGCTGCAGTATGAAATTAAATATGCGTGCGTAAATATAAAGGCGTAAACAAACGCTTGCCGTCTAAAGCCGAAAGCACAAGGGTAATGCGTGATACGGCTACAACAACAGCATGTCCAAACATGACAACAAGTGAAAAGACACTGTCGAACTGTCCGAACCAAGTCGAAAACAATATGCACAGAGACACACCGAAACAATTCAGAGGTCTTCTTTCCAAAAAGATCGGGCACAAAAGCAACAGCCCAGGCGGCGACGAAGTGAAACATCGTCCGCGCCGTCCCAATCTATTCTGGCCTCTCGCAGAAAGGTTGCATAGTTGCGAACATACTGACGAACCTCACTGGCAACAACCACGTGAGGAGACAAAGATTCCAACATGAGCATAGCATTTCTATACCGCTGCAAGCCGCCATGTTTGTCGTCAATATGTTGTAACAGTGCAGAACGATCACCAAAATCAGCTTCGCACAACAAGCAAGGCTGCTGGGACATGCTCACGGCCATTTCCGGCCATTCGCGCAGTTGTTCTTCCACTGCGGCTCGGAAAAGTCCATGGTTGGCCTTGAAGCGATTGAATGGGTGATCTTCCTCTGCCCAAGGGTCCTGTCTGCTACCATCCATGTTTCCAGCGCCAGCACTACCAAAAGCAGTTCTTTGCCGCCTGCGGTTGTCAAGACACTGTTGCTTTCTTCCAGTACGCTGTTGCGTTCTTCCAGTTTCATGTCGTGTTCTTCCAGTTTCATGTCGCGTTCTTCCAGTACGCTGTTGCGTTCTTCCAGTACGCTGTTGCGTTCTTCCAGTTTCATGTCGTGTTCTTCCAGTTTCATGTCGCGTTCTTCCAGTACGCTGTTGCGTTCTTCCAGTACGCTGTTGTTGCTGTTTTCTTCCAGTTCGTTTCCTCACATCTCTCTTGCGTCTCTTTGCCACCCTATCCAGCAAAGCGCCATCTGCAGAAAGTTTCCGTTTGCGACACCTTTGGCGTTCCTGTCGGCGCAATCGTTCGCCCAAAGCAAAACGGCCTACATAGCCCATGTGATCCAGGCAACGATGTGATTCAGCACTTCGGCAAGGCTCATCATGTCCAGATTTTGTAGCACGAGCTGCCTCCAAGACAGCCCGTGACAAATGCGAGGGCAAACATCGTAGTCGTGCAATATTGCCTGCCGGCGTCAAAACAAGCGGTGCCAAAAGACTTCGTCTTCGATACTTTTCCAAAAAAAAATCAAAGTTGGCCAAATCCTGGACACATCAGCAGGACCAGTGACAATGGAATCATCGCATTTCCACCATCGTCCACCGCATCGCACGAAGGCAATGAAGTGTCCATTCACATGTTGTACAAAGCCGGACACCAAGTACTTCGATCCCCGCACCAGCGTTCAAATAAAAACATTCCGAAGGGAACTTCAACAGAGTACATCCAAACGTGAACCAACGAGATTAAGCATCTCTAAGTACATCCAAACACGAACCTCAACAAACATGAACCTGAATCATTTCCACGCACACACGCCTGAAGAACGACTGGAGAAATAAGCAATTGGGACCAATTCATAGAAGCTCCAGGAAATTGATGCAATTGTAGGATCACAACCTCTGCTGTTGGCCAGCTGCCGTGTCCTAAATTTTTCTGCATCACCTCCTCCACAGTGACAGCTCGTTCCGACACATCCCCAGGCAAATCCACCATAAACCGGAGCTGCTCTTCTGGCTGTCCTTCACAACACACCCATTTCAGAGAGCAGTTTTTAAATTCTGCGGGGGCAGTATTTATGCACTAACAAAACTCATCCACGAAACAAAGAAACATGCCAGGGAACAGTCTTTATTTTCTCCGGGGGCGGTCTTCACTTTGTAACAGCAAACCGTTATCTTTTGATGCCAAAATCCTACATCATATCCCCTTGATCCCATACCCTTGACTCCATGTCCTGTGTCTGTGCCCCTTGGCGCCACCAGGGAATGCTGGGACAACGTCTTCTCCAGCAACAGTGCCACCGCATCAGCCGCGTCAGCGCTCTCACCCGCAGGGAAGAGATCCGCCCGGGTCAAGTACATTTGATGCAGCAATTCAAAAGGAGCCACATAATCAAAATCTCTGCTGCGTAACTTGACCAGCGTCGCTGTCATCCAGTGCCTCAGCGGACCTTTCTCGCACGTCTGGTCCAAAAGATCTCTAGCCAACGGGCCACAATGGAGAAAACATTGCAAAATTGAGTTGAGCCAACAGCTGTTCCCCAAATTTCTCAATCCACTGATGGGAGCAGCATTGTTGAAGCCGCTGGTACCCAGCGGACGGCTGCCCGAATCCAAGCGCCGCTGCCGGCCCATGTCGCGCAACCAACGCGCATCGATTCTCGAAGCAAGGCTCTCTGCCAACTGATATTCAGACACTAGCAGCTCGCACGCACACATGACACCAGCATTTTCACGCTTGCTCGCCTCGCTTCTGTATCTTTCACGCTGTCTGCGTGGCAAAGCAGAAGGGTTCAGCTGACCCAGGCAGACCTTCAAATGCTGCAATGGGAAATCGTCTGACAATCCACTCCCGTCTTCAGTCAATTGTCGCAAAACGCGATCCACTTCCTGCTGGGACACCTGCAATGCATCCGCCACACGACGGGCATCGTCCTCAGCAGCAGATTTGTCTCTTCTGGTGAGGCCATAGCGCCGGTTCTCTTTGGTGCCACACCGGACACCCCAACCACTGCTATGTCTCTCCACCATGACTATTTGGTCATGTGCATCGCCGACACCTTCTGTTGTCAGGTGTCGAAAGACTCGATCAGCTTCCTGCAGGGATACCCGGAAGGCATCTGCCACACGCCGGACATCTTCTTCCGCCGCGGCTTTATCCCTTCTCGTGGGACCATAACGCCTATCGCTTTTTGTCCCAAATCGAAGACGCCAGCCAGTGCTGCGTCGCTCTACTGTGGGCATCTTCTCTTGCGCG
Source organism: Cladocopium goreaui (assembly GCA_947184155.2). Lineage (NCBI taxonomy): Eukaryota > Dinophyceae > Suessiales > Symbiodiniaceae > Cladocopium > Cladocopium goreaui. Next base: position 29,085 of record CAMXCT020003121.1, on the reverse strand, counting down.
TTAGTCGTTGCCAGATTCCTACATCTCTCTCGCAGCGCTTCCACGGAAACGGCTGACGCTTCATCGAGAATTCTAGAATCCTCTTCCGCAGCTTGCACGCTTTGACGCAGAGGGCCAATGAACCATTGACCAGCATGCTTCTTGCGCGCACGCCAACCATTGCTGTGGCTTTGCACGGGCATGGTTTGCTACACATGTCATGCAATTTTGACATGTGACATATCACTGAAATTCCTTTTGTCTTGCTTGTTTCCCTACATGGATAACTATAAGATATGAAAATCAAATGAATAAAACATTGAATTTTGGTAAAACCTTCCAAGCACAATCGGCAAGTAGCTTCGAGTGCTGGAAAGTTTCCAAAATTGTTCCGCGGAACAGCTACTGTGACAACCTTTCTTACTTCTTTCCGTCCGTTGCTATTTTAATACTATGTGTTCAGCTGCAGTATGAAATTAAATATGCGTGCGTAAATATAAAGGCGTAAACAAACGCTTGCCGTCTAAAGCCGAAAGCACAAGGGTAATGCGTGATACGGCTACAACAACAGCATGTCCAAACATGACAACAAGTGAAAAGACACTGTCGAACTGTCCGAACCAAGTCGAAAACAATATGCACAGAGACACACCGAAGCAATTCAGAAGCCTCATCATGTCAACCGCTGTGCTCGGCAGGTGCGCTATCTGGCAAGGCACTTTGGTTTCTATTCTGTGCACGTCAAACATGTTGCAAACAGGCCAAGCTATGGCAAGGCACTTTGGTTTCTATTCTGTGCACGTCAAACATGTTGCAAACAGGCCAAGCTATTTTTCGCAGTCTGACACACGTCAAACAGGCCGCCTGAAGGCCACAAATTGATCAGCGCATGATATCCGATCCGATTCGAGAAGAAGAGTCAAAGCGGCGAGCCAAAAATGCTAGCTAAAACATGGCAGGGTGACGAATGGCGTAAGCCATGTATATCAAACACGCCAGGCCGACGTCAAAACATGCCACCTGAAAGCCAAAAATGCTAGCTAAAACATGGCAGGGTGACGAATGGCGTAAGCCATGTATATCAAACACGCCAGGCCGACGTCAAAACATGCCACCTGAAAGCCAAAAATGCTAGCTAAAACATGGCAGGGTGACGAATGGCGTAAGCCATGTATATCAAACACGCCAGGCCGACGTCAAAACATGCCACCTGAAAGCCAAAAAATGCTAGCTAAAACACGGCAGGGTGACGAATGGCGTAAGCCATGTATATCAAACACGCCAGACCGACGTCAAAACATGCCACCTAAAAGCCAAAAATGCTAGCTAAAACATGGCAGGGTGACGAATGGCGTAAGCCATGTATATCAAACACGCCAGGTCGACGTCAAAACATGCCACCTGAAAGCCAAAAATGCTAGCTAAAACATGGCAGGGTGACGAATGGCATCAGCCATGTATATCAAACACGCCAGGCCGACGTCAAAACATGCCACCTGAAAGCCAAAAATGCTAGCTAAAACATAGCAGGGAGACGAATGGCGTAAGCCATGTATATCAAACATGCCAGGCCGACGTCTATCTATCTATCTTTCTTTCTATCTAT
>CAMXCT020003121.1:0-22500 GCA_947184155.2 Cladocopium goreaui | reverse complement strand
TTCATTTTGTTTTCACTTGTTCAAGCAGTACCAGCGAATTTGAAGCTTCTGCATGGCTCTACAACCTTCTTAATGATAAAGTTCAACATGTCGGCTTTATGCAAAATCTTGGTGTCACCTTTTGCCCCGCAAATAACCAAGAGAAATATCTCATTGCATGCCAGGTTGAACCGTATGCCGAACACTGCCATGTCTCTTGGTCTCGACCCTGCAGAACGCTGGAGTATGTCTTTCCCAGAACTGTTGTTGAACGACATCAAACAGTCAGTGAACTTCAGAGCTTGTCTGCTGTTAACTCCATTGACTTCAGAAGACCCAATGGATGCCATCGCATATCAGATAAGATTGATGTTACCTCACTCACTGTCCAAATTGCCAATGATTGCCTGGCAGACATCGAGCTTGTTGAGAAGATCCTTCAGCCAACTGTTGATGCCGCTTGGTCGCATGGACTTGCAGAGTGTCAGGTTAAGCATTTCTTTCCATGGAATTACTCAGAATTCCAAAAGCATTTTCCACATGGAATCACTATGTCAGTACTGGATTTGAAGGCTTTTCCGAACACCGTGCTTAATGAGATTCTTGTTCAACTTGCCAACCTTAAAGTGAGGTACCATTTTATGAATTACAGAAGACTTGCCATCTTTGGACCTCCGTCACTGGTCATCAACCTTCACTTAGCCCTTCTTCCAGTTGACGTTCATTTACCTATTGGGCCTAAACAGGGTGCTTTCACTGTCCACATGCTGCGATCAGAACCACATTGCACACAGACCGCCCATGATTATAATCATTTTCAAGTCAAATTTGGCAAGATTGGTTCATTTCAATATGCACCTGCACAAATCTTATGGGCTGAAATTCCCTCATCAATATGTACGGAGGATCAACTTGACCAATCAGATCAATCATCTCTAGTACAATTACTAAAACAAAAGGTGGGGGCTGTTAATTTTTCTATTCGTTGGTGCCAGGTTGACAGGTCGCAACAAAAGTGTCTCTGTTTTGATATCGAGATTAAACATGAAGACTCTCTACCTCTTTCACTGGATTGTGACCCTTGCCAAGTTGTTATTCAGCACCAGTGCCCCTCTGCAGAAGATTTTCGTGCTGATGTCTCCCTTACTGACGTCGAAACCAGACGGGATCACTGGAATAAAGTCATTGCCCAGCAAATGATCCCTAAAGAAGGCAGAATCAGTCATCTTTCTTTCGAACCAAACAAGAAACAGTCAGCCAAAAGATACTATGATTTGCGTACCACCGTTATTGATTCTATGCAGGACTTCACCAACATCATTGCCATTGCGTCCCAACCGCCTGCGTGGTTTTTCTCGCCCAAAGAGTTGCATATGCCCTTGATGGAATGCTTACAAAAAGTTAATTTTTGTGACAACTCTTTCATCCAGGAATCCTTTGTGACGAATCCTGACACTGTTAAGATTAATCTACTTCATCATGAATTTATCAAGCATAGGGACCACCAGAAGTGGCTTTTTTATCATATCGTGCTTGGTCCAGAACAGTGTTTTCAGTTGAAATCCATCCACCTCGAGCGTGATGAATGGAAGGTACGATACTACGATGAAATGATCATACGTACCTTTGAACCTTCCTCAATCTTTGTCACACTCCCACCTGGTATTTCAATATCGCAGGTTGTCGATAAAACGCAATGTTGTTACCTTCGAGAGGCATATGCCTGTACCGTACCATCACAAAGAACCCCTGATGTTGGCACTACCCATGCTGGATTGAAAGAGCAGTATACTGGTGCCACACCTACTGCTCATTTTCCAAACGGTCATGGGATGAACAGCACTAAGAGTGTGCCCTCCCATGGACAGTCGAGTTCAACACCATCAGGAAGCAGACCTGCTTATCGCCCGCCTTACAAACCCAGGCAGTGTAGAGGAACTCCCAACATACCTCCAGAAGGCGATGTTGAAATGCAGCCTGCGCCAACGAAGAACAGCAAACACCCAGAACCCCCCAACACGCACCTTCAGGCAGATACCGGCGAACACAGTGAAGATGTGCCCATGGAATGTGTTGCAACAGCTCTTGATCCGGTTGACGACACCACTCATAGTTCTGACAAAGACTCAAAACAAAATGATGACACCCTCCATGGTCATAACTCCCTCGCCTCTGACAACAACCTTGCCGTGGCCAACCCCGACCGTAATCACCCTCACGAACCAGGACAACATGCCCAAAATGGCATCACGAACGACCTCAGTTCCCCCAAGGTGAAACACTTGCATCACAACAGTACGCCCACTGATCACAAAGATGTCGCCAACGTGGGGTACCCACGGTTGTGTGACACTCCCCAATCTATTGCCCAGGCCCATTTTGTACCCAAGACCACTGTACAACCCTCACTACTGGACTGCCCCACTCAGCGAAATGATGACATCCACAGACCCACTCACACCCACTCCATGCCTCAGGCCACAGGACCACTCAATTCTCCTGCGTGTACCGTCAATGACTCAACGTCTAAACAACAAGACCATTCTGACAATCTTGCGTTAAAGTTGCCTCATCAACGCAAAAAAGTCGTCAGACCAGCAGGCAGACGAGCCGCAGCAAAGATGAACACAGGAGGGCTCCTAATCAGCCACCCGAAACTGTCCTGGACCTTTTAGCGCAAAATGCCGCCTATCAGCCACGCGATGACAATGCTAAGGCACATGCTCCTGGCGATGATGTAATCTTTGTCAAAGCCTCACATAGCCCTATCAACAACATTCTATGTGGCAGTGAACAAAGCAGTAGTTTCCTTATTTCTAATAGAGAAATCATCACTGGATGGCCCAGCTCATTTTCCCATGCTGATTGCGACTACTTTGCCAAGCTTGCAACGTGTTATCTCATCAATTTCCCAAGCTACATGTGCTATGCGGTTACTGCACTTCGTGTCCTCACCCATGCACCTTGGAATGATAACATGTTTCATGGCCACATCAGAGAATTAGTCTTATGTGCTATCGGCAATGGATGGACATGGGCTGACCAAACAGCTACTGTGCAAGGAAGACGAATCAGCATTGGAGAAGTCTGCGCTGCTTTTGCTAGCTACCTGAACGTGAACGCCTTTCCGCCTGGACAGGCCTCTGATCTTGACACCGCTATCATTGCAGCCTGTGATGACTTATTTCCAGACCATAGCGAACTCTTCTTTGCGCAATTTCATGTGAACTGCCTTTCATGTAACGCATCGGGCCAGGTTTCAACCGCTCTGTTTGATACAATGTTGAGTATTAACCTGGAGAATGATACCATTGATCTCCCACAAATGATTGCAGATCGGACTCCGCGCCTTGCACTTGACAGGGAGGATGTTGGTTTTTCTCACGGCAGTGACTGTTATAATCAGGACCAACAAAACAATGAAGAAATTGAAGGCTGTTTGATTTTCACCTTGAAAATTACAAGCCCTATTGAGCAACTGCCAATTGCTACCAAGGCTTTAGACCTCCTTGGACAGCTCTTTAATGTTCCCACTCTGAGTGCCAATCCTGTTTCTCAATCTTTCATCGTCACTGGTATCATTATTGTTCAAGGAAAGTCGTCACACCATTTCCTTCTCATTGAGCGGTGGAACGAAGGACAGGTTCTCGTTTATGACAACCTCCGAGGCCATGCATGGATCCCGGTCGAACAACTGAAAGCAACCTCCTTTGTCTGGGGTTTTGTATTTCGTCGACATGATCATCAGTCTTATTCATTCCAACCTCCACAGTACAAAGCCATTGCACCTGCCACACTTCAGTGTGACAAGCAGCCTCATCGCCCCAAAAAACCAAAGTCAAAACCTAAAAATACCCTTGGCATCAGTGCCAGACGATATCAGGTCTCCAGCCTTTCAAGAAGGAAGTTGGGAAATAACAATGCTTCGGATAAGTCAACTGAAGCATTGGACAGTAAGCCAATTGATCCCCCATCACCTGGTGAGAGCCCTCACCCTGTCGATACCCCGAAACACACTCACCCTGCAGACAGTGGGACGGGTGATCAACACGGGGTACCCGTGGTTGGTTACCCGCCTGGAAACCAACACACGCCTCTTCCCCTGCAAAATGAGTCGGCCGGCAATGGTCATGGCAGCCACCATGGGGTACCCATGGTTGGACTTGTTCCACCATTTTCTCACGCTAGTACACACCCTCCACATGCTGACCAAAACAACGACATCGCTGGTGGTACGTCAGAAAGCCACTGTGGGGTACCCACAGTTGGTCTGACGGACACCCCACAAAACGATAACGGCGCACTATCCCATGCAGACCTAGGCAGTAAAGAGCTTGTCGCTGTCCCTCACCCTCATGAAACTGAGGCTTTGACACCAGGCAGTAGTAATGCGAGTGCCCAGTGTTCAACGCATGAGCATGCACCAGCAGAGGCAGTCCAGTCACACCCCAATGATAATGGCAACAAAGTTAACCCATCCTGTAGCTATGCTGATAGCCTCCGCCCTCCAGTCAGTGGTGAAAATGATGCTTCCTATAGTTCCTTTGTTAAGGACAAAGATGCATCCCCTCCCAAAAGAGCTAAGTATTCCAAAGTTCACCCATACGCTATCATTAGCCTTTTTGACGGTGTAGGCTCAGCCATTCCGGCCATCACTAAAGCTATCGGATGTGCCCCGCGCATCATCATTGTTGCAGAATGTGACCCCATCCTCAGGCAACTCGTTGGGGAACAATTTTCTCTTCGCACTGACGGGGAATGGACCCAATCCAGCAAGGACACTTTCACGCTCTATGCTGACGATGTGCGGCAGCTTCTTCGCAACCAATGCCGAATACTTAAGGAAGCATTTGCATTAGCTGGGCCACAGTGCCGTTGGTTTGTAATCGCTGGCTCACCCTGCCAGGATCTTACCCCAGCCGGCCCCCTGAAAGGACTCCTCGGACTCACTGGCCATTGTAGCTCCCTCTTTTACTATGTCCATGTAATCCTGTGGCTTGTGCAAATGAACTATCCGCTGGAGTACATCCGCTTTCTGCTTGAAAATGCAGGTGCAATGCTTGACATCCATCGTAAAGCAATCCTGCGTGCCCTTGGGCTTAACCCTGATTCGACTCCTGATAGCTTCCGCGTTGACCCCAAGAATACACATGGCATAAGACGTAATAGATTTTACTTTCGCAACTACCAAGATTGCGTTAAGGTCTCTAAGACGGTTGTCCTTGAACCGAGTGACATAGAAGGGCCTTTGGTGGACTTTAATGGTCATCCGATTCCTTTTGGGCCACTCTTACGAGTTAGATCAGTCCTGGGACACAATGTGTATCAGCTATCTTGGACGGCATATCAACCAATTTCTCTGATATGGGACTACCTTTTCTGGGGAGATAAAGCTCAATTCCAACTCAAAGCCAAAATGCATTCCAGCGATATAATCCCTGCCCTTGACTTTGAGAAATCTTTGCCGCCACATTATCTGCGTGCATGGAATCGATTCTTGCAGTCTCTCCGACAAAAAAATGTGAGCACCATAGATAGAGACCGGCTTGTCCGTGCTATCCTGCCAATTTTCCATCATCCCCACATCAGAGCACCCATGAGAATCCTGCTCTGTGAGGAGGTCGAAAAACTTGCTGGATTACACAATCATTTTGACCAGGTACATGCTCATCGCTCGCTGCTCACTGAGTTTACAGTTAGAAACTATTGCGGCAACAGTTTTCATCCGGAATATATTCAAGCAGCCGTAGGGCACCCTGAGCGTCTACGCAGCTGGCTTACCGAACCTGCTGAAACAGCAACAGGGCATGCATGGTCCGGCGTCGTCCACCCGAAACAAGCTCGAGCTCAATATCAAGCCCTGCGTGAACAAGTACAAACCCTGGCGCGAGAACAACGTATCCGTGATTTCTCCTCCAAGCAAATTGGTCTTGACCCAATGCCGGAACTTCCAATTCATGCACTCGAAGGCCACTTGACCCCAGCCATGCCAACTGTACTTCCCAAGCAACTACTGCCTGCTACCCGTAAGATTCACCCTGCCGACCTAGGCGTCATGGACAACAGACCACCATCGCAGCTTTCGCCAACTGCAATTCAACTCCTTCAGAAGAAACAAATGCAAAGTATCCTTATAGGAATGAAGTTTTTCGGAGCAGGAATTGGAAGAGCTGAAGATCTGCTGCAATTCTTCTTTGGTCACAATTATGACGCTGTAGTTGAACGCCATCGCCCACAGGCCAAGGAATGGATCTCCCACAAGCTCAAATCTGCTGGGCAGTGCACCTCCACCATGGCAGAAATTCTGCTTTGGTTGTATTCCTTGTTACATCATGAGCAAGTTTCTGTTCATTTTGTTCATATTGCCGACTGGGAAGATCAAGCACATATTGCTACCTTCGGTGACGCCCCTGCCAAATGGACGGTCTACTGTGTTCAATTTCCACGCTCGCGTACCTTTCACCTTGACACAGCTGCGTGGAATTGTCACACCCGGGTTGACATCCCATGGCAGCAATTGCCTCATCCTGTTGTGTTTACGGCTGCACCTATCCCGTTTCACTGCACCAATCCCAACTGCATCTGGTTTGCTGTTCCTTATGGACCCAAAGGGCAATATCTGATTTGCCATCGATTTATTGGCACATTCCTATATAACCAGTGCATTGTTTGCTTTCTGTCTTGGGTTGTCGAACAAGCCTCCTGCAACATACACACGACAGCTGGTTCTTATCCTGAGCTTCATGGTTGTTTGTTTATTAACAACGAAGGTAATGTCGCCGTTGCTGCTGCACACGACTGGAAGTTGGATGACACGAAAGGATACCAAACATGCCTGATCAAAGCATCTATTGATAACCGAGTCTTCAAGTACCCAGAGCATAGTGATAGTCTTCCACACATTAACCCTATTGGGGAAATCAGTCAGGAACTCGCACGCGGCTGGTGCACAGACGATGCCCCCTCAGATTTTGCTTATTTTGTTTGTTCCCTGATATAGTGTCACCGGTAACCATGCAGCGCCTCGGGACAGTTGCGAAACCTCTGCTGCTCGAGTTTCGCAACGCGTGGTCCCGGCAAATTCGAGCGTTGTATTCACTTCAATTTATGACGAAATGTCCGAAAAGCCTACACTGCTTGCAGTCACTCTCCTTTCTACCGCATGTACTCCAGATTCCCGCACCGTGGCCAATATTAGATATCCAGACAGTGGCTAATAAATGTGGCATCAGCAGTGAATGTTTTTCCCAATCTAGACAATCCCTTGCACAAGCACTGGCCAACTCTTCTGAGTTTAGCCTCCTTCGTGCTGAAGTCCTCAAATATCGTCTAGAAAAGAAACAAGACTGCTGTACTGCCCTCAGACATTTAACCACATGGAATGTATCAGGTTGGAGAACGTTGCAATGGACTAACCCCAAGACACAAGCCATCCTCCGCAGGGCTCGGCATGGCATTGTCTGCCTCCAAGAAACCAGATGGACGGCAAGTACTGCTACCAATTTTCTCCAAACTTATCCAGGCTTTAATATTGCGCACTCCCCATCGATCGTTACCGACAATGGAGGCCTGTCGGGAGGGGTAGCCATATTGATTCCATGCTCCTTTAGACTACTGCAAGAAATTGTTATCACACCTGGCAAGCTCCTTGCCGCACAAGTCCAGACCAGAACCGATTGTTTTTGGGTGATTTCGGCATATTGTCATCCCAGCAGTGCTAAAGAAGACTGTGAAACGCTTGCCAAATGGCTATCTGATCATCAGGACCATCCTGACCCCTTTTTCATTGTCGGAGACTTTAATCATGGTCATCACCTCTCCCTTGATACTTGGCACTGTATTTTAAGTTGTGCCCAAGGTGACGACATCGTCAAAGATGAACCGACCTTCTGGGGCCCAAACGGCTCGTCATCAATCGACAAAGTCATTCTTCCGACAGAATATATGAATCGTGGGCTCATCCAACATCAGGTGTTCTATGATCGTCTTTTTGAGTCTGCCGGGCATGCATGCATATCCATCCAATTGCGCCACAGACCGCCAGTTGCTAGTAGCCCAGACCTACCTTTACATATGACCATACCGGCAAGTGTCTTCCAACCGGGCAAGGACCGACATGACACCCGACAAGTATGGCCGTCACTCCAATCGCTGGTTCGCCGACTTTGCTTGGTCTCCCACCCCACATTTGAATCCCTCCAAGCATTATTATGGCAATGGTGGATGTCACTCCCCAAGCGGCCCCGGGATTTCAACACGCTGAGGAAACATCTCCAATCTGATCGGCCACTTCTCAATATCTCTAAACGGTTGCTACGAGAGCTTCTGGCGGCCCTTCCAGGCTTCCGCCCTACCCTAGAAGAATATTGCCAATCATCCACTGTAATCACGGTTCCTCGTACCTTCCTTTGGAAGTGTTTCGAGCTCCTTGACCTTCAGCTCCAACAACAGCACCTTATCACTAGGAATAGAGATGAAACTACCCGCAGTCGTGGCCTGGGCACTAATGCCCCTCTGTGGCAGAGACTGCGAGCTAGCTGCCCGCGAACTGTATTTTATAATGGTCCTATTCTGGACGGTGCAGGCAACCAGTGCCAAACCGACCTGGACTTGTCTGCAGCCATGCTCGCCACCCGCAAGTTCTGGTTCCAACCGCCTGTTAAATATGATCCTGAGTGGACAGACTACCTCGAACAGTATAAAGCACGAGCCCAGCCCTGGCCACATGTTCCCCCACCCGGCACGGAAGACCTAATCAGAACTGTTCTTACCACCAACGATTCTTCCCCAGGTCCAGACGGAATACCCTATGCGGCATGGCGACTCCACCCTGGAGTGTCATCTGATGCGATGATCACGCATCTCAATGATATCTGTAGATCCTCAGTCCCTCCCCTTTGCTCAGTCCAAGCATGGATCCCGAAAGCCAAAATGGGCCCCACTGCTGATAATTTCCGTCCATTGGGTATGCCATCGACATTTGAGAGAGTAATAGACGGAAGCATCGCGACAGTCATGACCAGAGCCGTTGCTCCGCTACTCCACCCCTCTCAAACGGTGTTGAATGTATTCCGCGAACCGCAAAGTGCTGTCCAATCCGTACAATCTGTTCTAGACCAAGATGCACCATGTGCATGCCTGTCATTGGACCTTTCCAAAGCATTTGAGCGGATTAACCCATACTGGATCTTGCAAATTTTATCAGCATGTAAAGCCCCCTGGTGGATCATCATGTATACTCGACACATACTCCTTTTTCGAAGATGTAGGCACAAGGTCCAAGGCAGGTTGTTACCCTCAAAAATGATTGTCACAGGCGTTGATATGGGTCGATCCTTTTCAGTCCTGCTCTTTTGCGTTGCCATGGACCCGGTTTTGACCTATCTCAACCGAATCCCCGGCATGCTGACAGTTCAAGGGTATGTGGATGACACCACGATGGTGGGAGATACCACAGCAGGCATGCAATGGCTCTCAGATGCCTGGCAAGTTTGTATCCGTCTGAAATCTGCTGGTATCCAAATAGATGAACACCACTGCTGGCGAACCAGTGGGATCAATATGCATGCAGCTAGCTCTGGCCAGATCGACCAATGCCCTCCTTTAAACTGGACACGAAGTTTACCAGGTCATGCTACATTGCGGCAAGCACTGGTTCATAGATCAGGTTATAGCACCACCACTATCGTGTGCCGAGCAAATTTTTTTGTGTGTCTCACCCCAGCAGAGGTTGATTTAATATTAGCCGGAGGGCATATGGCTAAAATTGACCCACTTTTCCTTGTCCAGTGTAGTTGCTCCAACAAGTGCAGCGTACTGGTGAACCACCCAGCCTCCCAAAGTACTCTGAATGCGCTAGAACGCTCAGACTGGGGAGCCCACCTCATTGAAGGAAAAACCACTGCGCTGGGTCTGCTACTATATGGTAAATATGCCCGTAGCCATCAAGGGTGGACCCCAGTAGAAGAACTTATAGGCACACAAGCCATTAACCCCAAAGCCATGTCCAAAGCCAACCATCGGCTCGCCCTTTTCGCCACACCTGCTCACTCTGTGGTGCAAAGAAGCCTCGCCAATAACTGCTTTATTCTGTCCCTTAATATCTACCAAAGTACATACTTCGGCTTCACTCCTGACGACATCAATTTATACCAACAACGCTCTGCGAAACTTATCCTTGGCAGGCCATGGCTGGCCGCACGGTTTCTCCCACATATATTTAGGTGGTTAGGTATTGCCCCAGCACTAGACCCAGCGGTCACACTCACTGCAGCGTGTTTGGGTTATTGGCTTAGACAAAATGGCTCCACCGCCTTTCTCTCACCGGGGTACCCGGATGTAGGGACAAGGCAAGGAGCGGTTGTCCAACGCATCTTCCAAACATGGATCCCCCTGCTCGGACTTGACACAGTCGGCAACTTGTTACGCATAACTGCAGGACAAAACACCAGACAAAAACACTTCCAATTCCTCCGCCAGTTGAAACTCAGTCTTTACGAGGCCATCCAAGGGCATGCGCTGCAATATCTGCGATCTAGAGTAAGCGTACAACTCCTACCAGGCGGGGTATCGTGGGCTTGGTTAACCCATTTAGCCACAGTGCCTAAGCTTGCTGTTAATGGGGTTGCACGCTTTGCGGTCTTGCGGTGGGCAGTGAATGAGGATGATGATGAATGCCTGCGGCTTCGTCTTTCAGGCTCGCTGCAGGCTGAGCAGCCATGCCAACTCTGTGGAATTCCCACCCGTTTGTACCCACTCGGACTCAATTTTGCCCCAGCCTGTGAGAAATGCTGCCATGACCATGATATTAATGCTACCACTCTGTATAGTGGCGAGAGATGGGGGATCCCGGCCGCATCCCCTTGGCATGCCATCGCGGATTCTGCTCGGGGATCTTATCCTATTCCTGCCTCATGGCGTGACCGTGCACGAGATCTCGCCCCCTGCGTAGCGTGCGGACATGGAGACAATTCCTCTCAACATTGGGCTCGTTTCTGCATAGTACCTGTCCTAGTTGCTAATATCTTGTCACCTTCCCCCAATCCAGTGAAATCATTGGATCAACTAGCCCGAGTCGAACCAGCCGGATGCGTGATCGCGAGCCACATTTTACATCAGTTCCGCCGACTCTTGCTTGAGCATGGAGGCATGCAGCATGCGCCATCCTCAGTTCCCCTAAGTGTCCCTGAATGGTTAACCCGCTTACAGGACAATGCTCTGCAAGCGATCCCAACTCGTTTCCTCCCGGAGCCTGTCTCTCCCGTCAGACCCCAGAGTGCAGGCGCAGACAACCAAAATCATCCCTGTTACATGCAAACCGCCGCCAATGAAGCAGTTACTCTCCACTCTGCAGCACTTCCCGATCTAGTTTGCACAGCTATTACATCCATTGCCCCGGATCAGCCTATCGCAGTGCTCCCCCTGGGACATCCATGGCTTAGCCTCATTGCCCCAGCTCGAGCCCGGGTCGCTGGATTCCGCCCTAATGCTAAGATTGTGCCAGCCTGCCCCAACTCGCCTGATTCCTTCTGCACAGTTACAGCTCTTCAATCCATCAGTCCTAATGAGTTGATCTTAGCAATCCCTCCCGACGACACCCCATCTGAACCTTCGATACAGATCGTAGGCCAATTTGATGGCAGTTGTATGCATGAAGACTCCTTAGGAGGGGCTGGATATGTCATGGCCTGTTTATATCTTGTTGAAGAAGCTGCGGTTGTCGTTAAGCAGCTTTTATCGAACCGCGGCCTCACGCCCAAGGTAGTCATCCAAGGTGATATTCTCCCTGTCATTAAGTACTTCCAATTTGCAGGCCGTCTCCGAAGACTAGATATGCACCAACCATTGGAAAGCATTCGTGCAACCGTAAGTCTACATCTCCCTTGTAGTCTCTTCATATACCTGCCGCGGGTTGCTAACAGCATAGCGGATGACTTGGCAGGGCAAGCCTCTCAGTTCTTGTTGGCTAAATATAGGAGCGACCCTGCTGCCTTCAATCGGAATGCTGGGCCGTTGTCCATCAAGCCATCATTCCCCACGGCCCTCTTCCAAGTCGGAGGCTTTCACATTCAAAGTTTTGAACAGCCCTGGAGCCAGCCAATACTTACCCTAGTAGAGAGGCCCAGCATTGATCACGGTCTCCTCCGCAAACACGTGACCCTTCACCCTCATCACCGCCAGCTGATCGAATCCTATTTCTCCCCGTGTCTACCGCAAAACTGCAGTATTGAAATTGGCTATTCCCCCAAAGCTGCCGACAACCACGGACGAAGATATTGCTGCACCATAGGAGGCCAGCGGCTACCGAGAGCCGCCAGGCTTTTATTGTTCGGGCGGAATCATTGTGAAGTTGACCTCAAAGGATCTTTTTATGAACTTGTCCGACGCCTGGGATTACTTTTTGCGCCCGACTTAGTACCCCTCCCAACCATCGACGAGTTTCGTGCGCAGTTAGCCAGAGACCCCTATATTCAAAAAGTAGAAGCAATCTGCCCTGACACCATCAAGCAGCTCCCACTGAGGATTATCAATAGCTCTCTTGATGCTACATACCGGTATCTCAGCTCTATTGTTGATGACTCCCCCAGTGCTAGTGTAAGCGCAATCCTCTGCCAACTCTGGTCTTTGAGTACAACCCTGACTACTCAGTTGCTACCGCGCTTCCGCCCAGAGTTCCTGGTCAACCATAATGACAGCGCTTTTAGATTGCTAGAGCACTTTGAAGCCATAATTGTCGAGGACACCATTCGTGCCCTCATTGCCCGCCACCCAACACAATCCTTAGTGTGGCTACACGATGGTTTCTTAGTTGCTCCCCCGCCTCCTGAACAAATGGTAAGGCAGGTCGAGGAAGAAGTTCTGTCCAAGCATCAGCTTTACTTCGGTCAGCCGTGGTTCAAAGTCACCTCCCTTGCAACAGCGCGCAACGCATACGTCGACACCCTCAAGCATACCGCCGGTAGCCATGCCCTATCCCTCACCCGTCGTGCTCCCCACAACTCCCAACGTAAACAGCGCAGGGCTCAAGGATCGCCACACATTTGCACCACCCCCTTGGAAGCCCTTGCCAAATTGCGCGCTCGACGTGAACGCTCGACGTGAGTGAATTTAAACGTCCACCCGGACGCTGTTGCTGCTTCGGCGACCACAAGCAGTCATTTCCCGGTTGCCCATCTATCAGGGACTAATGCTACCCCTAATAATGAGCCTCAAAAGTTAATCCATTATAATCGCCCAGAAGTATAAAGTTGCAACCCACTAAGTTGACGTGATCTCGCGGAGGGTGACCCAACCCCAAGACCAACGGCCTGCCACTGCCTAGGTATTTCCAGGCCACTGCAACGTAGTTATTGCTGATTGAGACCTCCCCTGACGGCCAAGTAAATCTCATCAGCTCACTACCTGATTTGTACCAACCCCCCGTCAATTTAGTTCTTATGCCTCATGAACACTTGTCAGGTCAAGTGGGCTGGGCTCCCAGGGGTACCCTGGGTAGCTCTCCCCACCTGCACAAGACCTATGAGGACATTTAACACTGAACCACATATGCCCCGGATTGTGGAAGGCCCTTTCCATGATTAAGTACGCTAGCCCAAAGTGTTACATGCGCACCAGCGCTAACCTGGAGGACATCAAAATATGGGCGACCTTCTGCTGCCCACCAGTTATATGGCACTCCCAGGTGATTAAATTTGTCCTCCAGACAGGATCCAGTTTCAGCCGCCCGCTAAGCAGCAGCTAAGCCTAACTATCACCCTGCAGATGCTATCAGGTTGTCAGGCTGCAGTAACTGTTCAACACGACCGTGTTCACCTCACAGTTTGACTAAGGTGTACCTCGCAGTATAGCTCCACTCTGTTTTGAACTCCTGCTCGCTTTTTTCGGTGTGTACAGAGGGAATCAACTTCCCACCCAGGGGAAAAGGTGGGAGGGGAAAAAAAAAACGGTTTCTCTCTGTACTCCAGCTCATCAGCCAATACAGGCGTCGTGCAGCAGCGTGCAAAACATCTTGCCCTGAGAGGATGGACTAGCTGGAGGACAATTATTATGCTGCACTTCAGCCTCAGCCTGTTGGACAGTCCCGCTACACGAAGTGTCCTAGGAACGTGCAACCAAGCATCTTTGTTCAATAGCACCCGTGCAACTGCCATACGATCCTTTCTTTTCCCAAGGGTACCTTGGGTAAGGGAAAAGGTTACAGTGACCCGCAGCGAGCTGCTTAGACTCCTCCGGACTGATATAAGGTACAAAAAGCACAGTAGTAATCACTTGCTGTCCTGAACTCTCGTTTTCTGTCTGTCCGTAGAAAAGCCCTGTAACGAGCCATATCCTCCTCCGAGGTACCTGCGCATTGTAATCCATAATCACTAGCTTCTAGGTTAGTTTCTAGTTTCTAGAGAGTTATTTGGTTCGAGCCCTTTCTCTCCGGTGCTGTCCCAACTGAGTCGGTGCAGTATTTCTAGCGGTGTAATACTGCCCTTCAGCGATGTTCCACTCAAATTGGTAAGTTTGGCGAATGGAGCACCTCACAGTAAAAACGAATGGATGACAGGGAACACGCTCAGAGGCCAGCAAATGTGAGGTAGTTATTGCTGACTCACATATCCCAGGGAAGGATATATCTTCCCTGCTTTAATCATCCTGGTAACCATCAGCACACTACCCAAGCGCACAACCTCTAATTCCACCTTTGTAGCCAACCCTACTGGTGGATGTTCCATACAATTGGCTTAATACCTAAAGGTTGCTCCCAGGAATAACTATTGTCCATTTGGCATACATCGCCATGCGGAGCAACGCCTATAATTAGAGTTGTCTCTCGCTATCACCTTACCAAGCAGTGCAGGGTGATAGAGTCGGTAGACAGTGAGTACCGCCCAGTTCCAGTAGCTAGTGCTCTCGCCGCTCATTCCACATCATTCCTAGAGTTTGATAGAGCCCAGAAGGCTAGCAGTGTTGGACAGCTGCTGTTCCCAAGGGCACCTTGGGTAACGGCGAGATATCACTACTACTCTAAGACGCGGCACACTGCCCGATACCGGTGCCATCAGAGTATCCTACTTAATTCGCACCGAAACAGCCCTTGCCTTGCCCCATATGCCAGATGGCGAAATGCAGCTCGCAGTATTTTTGGCCAGCAAGTCCTAGCGCTTGTGTCCTGGACGAAGTTTCACCTGAGCATCAGGCATTGATTTACGATAGCTTGTTTCCAGGCGCGCCAAGTAAGCAGCTCAAAAATTGCTTTTTACCGCATGGTCTCAATGTTCTTACCAAGTCTCGGGCATACCCAGTTGGATTTTTCTTGATTGCGGGCCTCTTGCAAATACTGAGCTACAAAATAATTACTCAGTAATATTGCAGAAGTTGATGAACATTCAGACAAGCTGAAAACAGCTGCTGCAATGACTGGTGCTCCCTGAATACCGGTGACATAGCTCCGGCCAGCATCTTGCCATTAATCTATCATTGCATGTTTCCGTTTCGTTGGTTGCGAAGCTCAACCAATTGATTGCAGAATAGTTTATCTGCTTGTCACCTTGAGGGACTAAGCAGGACCCCAGCTACTGGACAATGATCAGGACTCAAACTCTGCGTGAAATGGAAAGTTCACTCCCTTAGAGCAGCCCATTGTGCGTTAAGTAAGCAGCACACTCAGAGGATTGCTGGTTTCGGCCAAGGCCCATGGACTAAGGGAACAGTCTACTGGTTATGTGAGGGGCACCTTTATGGAAATATGTCCCAACATCCAAAACACAGACATGCACTAACTCCATGGGCTTCTACAATCAGGGAATGGTAGCCATTGGCTTATTCTACAGTTAAATTTTTCCAATGCCAGCCGTTATCCCCCTTGCCTCAATATATCCAACGTGATCAGTGGATATAGTTGAATAGGACCGCCCATTATGCTTAACAACCGTACGCCATTGTCAAGTACTCATGCCATATTAGTGTGCCATCATCCCGGGTTCTGAGCCAAAGGGGTGTCTATCTAGTCTCTGACTGCCCTTGAGTAACTCTCTGGGTGATGGCGCGACGCCAAATACCATCACAATATAGGAACGGCTTAAACATCTTACCCATTACTACCTCAGCCCAATGTAGGTCCCCCAAGTATGCAGGACGCTGGGAACAGCCGAATAACTACTAGGGCCCTAAAGAATATTATTGGCAGGGTGCAGTAGGAGGTACTCCAAGTGCATATTCCTTGAGTGTTGACATTGCGTCTGTGAATTTTGGCTAGAGCTTACCCGCCTCTGTGCTTCCAGTCCACTACCCTGTTTGCTGCAGGACGTTCATAGTGTTGTACAGCATTTCGGACCTCATCCATGCACAGGGCAGCACGGAGCGCAACTGTTGACCATGTTCGTGCCTTACTCCAGCAGCTTCTTTTTGTCCACCGTGTCAAACTTTTGGCCATGCGATCGCAGTACCAGTTGGAGGAAACCATGGATGACCTAGATGACATAGGGTTTGACGAGCAAGTACTTAGCGGCGTATTACGAACTGCCCACCTCGAGATCAGTGGATTTATCGGCCGTTGTGACCGAACGATGCTCACGACGGAACAGCGCATTCTGCGTATACTACTGCGATGAACTGCTGAGCAGCAATGTACAGATAGAAGTTTTTAATTTGGCTGCGAAGTGCCCACCTACCGCCAAGAAACAGTCAAACAGTCAGCAATCCATACCCCCTCGATCGTCATGGAACCCCTCCAACAAGTGTGATGTCACATGTAAGTATACCCCCATTCTAAAGGAATAGAGCTGATTGGAACTGCTTCATGCACTCACAACCATCTAAGTAAGTAGTCCCTTATGCCCCCACCCCCCACTGTGCCCCCCACATCCTGCATAGTAGGAACACGACACATGTGTCTACCCTCCCTACTGTTCCCAAGGGCACCTTGGGTAATGGTGGGGGTTCAGCTCTATTTTTACTCTACATGTTAATCATCTCACATGGTTCGCACGCTCGTGATTATCACCCTGGTTCAAACATCCTGACGGTCATATGTCCTCTCAACGTTGCGTCCTCCTTGCTAACAATGCTCCTCAGAGTCTACCGTCTCTAGCATATCTTGTACCGATAGCCACCCACCTATGTCATGCTACACTGCCCATGCCACGTGCTCCGCTCCTTGCTACTCCCCCCTGTGTCGTATGCCTTGTCAACTGAACAACAATGCACCTCACTCCAACCCTGACACCGGCAACATGTTGCATACACTTCCCACCACTGCAATGTTTGTCTTTTTGTTTAACTTATGCTTGCACCGAACATAACTCATTGTCTCCGTCAGTAGCCTGGGCTCAAACTGCGAGGACACCGCACCTGCATAAGCCAGAGTTGCCTGGGTCCTCCTCGTCTCCAGTTTTATTTCATTTGCTCGCCCGTTCATACATCCAAGCCAACACGGGGTTCTCGTTGTGTGGCCGCTGCCCGCAATAGTGAGTGGTTCCTGTCGTTTGATTCAACCATACGCCACGCAATAGCCTCCGCTCAGGAGAGTGCTGCCACTGCAGGGTACCTGTTGCTGGTATGCCGAAGTCAAATCCCTTTCCGTCTGGCGCAATCAGTGTTTCCGATCAACACCTACTGGACATATCAGCTGGAATGGATTGGGACATGGAAGATGCCAACAACGTTCGATTCCTTGCAGTGAGGGGCACCATATGGGTAGGAGATTGTCATACAACATATAATTTTACGCTGGTGGAATATCAATTGTATATCGACGAGGTACCATGGCTCATTTTTTCGACTCTTGCTGATGCCCTGGAGAAAGAGTTTGAACCCAACTTTTGGGGTACCGTCAACTACGGTCGGAAAGAGCGGTGGGGTTTCCTGGAACCGCCCTGGGATGGAAAAGCCTACGGTGTTGCACCACCGTACACCAAAATGCGATTATCCATCTTTAATGAGGTCGCTCATACCATGCGTGTTGTGCAACCATTTGTGTGGAACCATACCCACTTGAAAGTTCACCCGAATGGAGCAATGGTCTTCCATGAAGAAAAAAGAATAGCTTTCCTGCTGCCTTTGGTCGTGGAAGCCCATGAACTGCTACCGCCTAAGCCACTGTTCTGGGTTAATGATGACAATACCATCCCGTTGTGGAGAACCACCCTGTGGTTGCATGACGAAACTATACAGTGGTTAGCTGAGACAGGCGAGTCGTACCCACAGGAATTGAGAGATGAAATCCAGCCACGCATTGCTCAGCGCAAACCTCCTCAGCACGCGAAGCGTACACAACCTCCGCCCCCACCGCTACCAACCAGGTGGACGGAACGAAGTGCAGCAAAACAGCCAGTACAAACATTGCAAACAGCCACACCACCGGATCCTAAGAGTACTCAGAGCACGCCACAACAAGTAGCTGACCGTGAACGACAATATATGGAATTGCAGTCTATTATTCATCAAGCAAACCAACGGACGTTATCAGACAGCCGGCCTGCGGATGTCAAGCAAATCCAAAAACCAGCCAATTTGCTGACCGCAAGTCAACAAAGCACAGACAACGCGGCAACTGTCGCACCGACCAATCCCAGTCCGAGCGTGGGGGCAGAAGCTTCGGCTCCATCACAAAGCAGTCCGCCAGCTAAAATCAGTGCACAATCCCTCTTTCACCAGAGACCAGGCCCACCATCGATCCTACCCGCGAATAAGCCGCAAACGGATACCCCGGGTACCGGTGTGTTATCCTCCGACCTTCACTCCGCAACTCACAGCAAAGATGACGAACAGCAGCAGCCTCCAGAGCAGCCCGCAGGCCACGACGACGCACCAACAGAAGAATCGTCGCCTGCAGATACACCTGATGCATCGCCAGAGACTCAGGCAACTGACACCGCTGGTGCTAGCAGCCCTGAACCTGCCAGCGAGTCCATGCAAGATGTTGACCTTACCGCAGCGGACATCCCGACCTTACAGAACATGGAGAAGGCAGCCTGTGAAAGAGTGGTCTTCCATCAAACGCGGCTCATCAGTGCTCGCGAGCAACTGACGCGTATCAGGAAGCGTCTTAAAAGAATGCAAGATGATCAATCATCAGGCACTCCGCAAGCCTCGCCTGCCACAGATATGGACATGGAAATTATTGACTGATCCAACCTACAGCCAGCTAGCACAGCGTGCACCTGCCTGTCTGAAACTACCTGATCAGTGCCATTCCTAATGCCGCCTACCCTACAGATGCGCCAAGAGAAAAGCAGCTGCGTGCCAGGGTGATACCCCCTAAACCTACCTTATGGGAAAGTACCCATTCAAGCGTGACCCCCACAAATCAGAGTAAGGGGATTTATGGGGACTTTTTTCTACCAAGCTGTTTTGGGTAGGTATGTGCCCCGGGTTTTGTCACCGTCAGTCATCTCAACTCCTGTCAAACCCACATCTGCTTTGGGTAAAGAAGGCTGCATGAATCGTCAAATTCAATTGTTTGCACTGCAGCTTTTGTGGCTCCACTAGTTTTTATAGCTTTTGTTCAGCCATCCGACATCAATTCGCATACCAGGGTGATAGTCCAACCTTGTTTGTTTTGTTCTCAATTGTTTCACTTCCAACGACTGGCCCCGCCACGGGGAACCCCGACCCCGGGTGCCGGGTGTTCGGGTTTTCCCAAGTTTTGCCAATCCAGTCGACACATTTTGCACTCCCTACCCTGAGAGTATCCACTATTTCCGGCTTGTCACTTGACACCTGACACCCGGGTACCGGTTGTTCAGGGTCAAGCTTGCGCCAGCATGTTACAGCAGCTAATGACACCGAACAGGTTCATTTCACTGGCGTCGCCTGACCCTGACGACTCAGACACAGATATCGAACCAACGGAACCAACCGCCCCAGACAAAACAGTCGAGGATGTGTCAGTGGACAGCGAAACAGAATACTTTGACGCCCTCGAAACAGATGATGACGTTCCATATTTCCAGCAAGGGACTGAGCCTCCCCCAAAGGAGAAGTGGGAAATTGCCGCACCTATCGATTTCTCTGATGTGGATGGGGTCTCACAAATGAGCCACCAGCTCGATGGACTTTTCCCCTCGGAAAAAGAAGTGTCAACTCCACTCGGCATGGACGATATCAAACAAAGGTGGAAATGGGCCGATGTCGGCTCTTGTCGCATGCCCCGGTCACCCCTGACATATCCAGCAATCATGGTGGACGAAGGAAATGGAATCCGACGACCAGCAGCCAGCCAGGTCCATCATAAGACACTCTTCCAGTGGATAATGGATAATCTCTCCTGGTTGCCACAGTATGCCACCGTGTATGTGTATGTGGACAACCGCAAACTAGCAGGCACTGATCCCCCAGCATACTGGCCGCATTTCGCTCCCTGGATTAAAGGCAGATGTGCAGTCACAGGCCCCTACAGGGAAAAAACCACCGCCATCCATTTTCCCATCCATGCTGACACAGGTTTGCATCAGGTCCACTATACCTGGGCTGGTGCTGCAGCCTTGGAGGCGCTGTGTCTAATGTTTCCCACCGTAAATTTTGCACTAATCGACTCCGACTGCGTGCCGACCTCGCTGTATGAGATAGCCGAACTAGTCAACCTTATGACGGACAAGGCAAGCAGAGCCGAAGCAATGCAACACAACACAATGGCCAGTTCCAACCAGTGCCCACCGGCAGTGCTCCTTTGCACGGAAGCCAAAGCTGAACTCAATGCCGGCTTGATCATTGTGACAGGGCATACCCCGACTGATAAAGTTGATGTCAATATGGACCAAGCCACCCAGGAAGCACCCATGCCCCTGTCTGCTGCCCAAGGCTCCGCTCCTAGTGATGCACCTGCCCCGAAAGCAAGAAGAATCGCCCACCCCGCCAACCGCAGATCAGCAGATGATTGGGTCACTGCACTCCAGGATAGCCGAGCCAGTTTCCTAGCCACAACCACTGTGCCAGAAGACCCCGCTGAGGCGATGAGAGGCGGACTACTCCTTACCCCTCTACTAGGATGTAAAGCCAGAACTCCGCTTGACTGGACACACGCATGGGCAATGCTAGGTGAATGGGCTGGAGCTATTGCATTCCCCATCCCGGAGCAAGGAGAATGGCCGCGTCATGGAGATGGCCGATACCTAAGACCGGACTTTGTTGAGCGAACCCCGCCCTTCCTT
Source organism: Cladocopium goreaui (assembly GCA_947184155.2). Lineage (NCBI taxonomy): Eukaryota > Dinophyceae > Suessiales > Symbiodiniaceae > Cladocopium > Cladocopium goreaui. Next base: position 1,384 of record CAMXCT020003121.1, on the reverse strand, counting down.
ACCTGGGCGCGCCCTATATTCGAGCAAGGTGCACTCTCCCCAATGTCTGTTTTCCCCGCCGACTTTCCCATCCTCTGCCTCCCAGGAGACAAGCTGTTCCAGAGCAAAGAGCTAGCCATAGGGTATAGCCTGCCGCCGATCGTACATGCCTTCCATGGGAGTAAAGTAGGCCTGGGACACCAACTTCAGCAGTGGCAAAACAAAGGGTTGCAACCGCTTGCTGTGTCGCTCATAGGAGTCGAGGAGGCACCTCCGCTATGGACACACCCCACAGGCTGCGATTTCGTTAGAGGGAGTAAAATAGTCGCCAAGCCGCATGTCCCGCAAAACCGCAGTCTTACCAAGACGCAGGTGTTGCTGCTCCAGAGCCTTTGGACGCCAGTGGAAGCCCCCAATCACAACAATGACCACACACCCTGGCCCAAGGCTTGCGAACCTGCCCATGTCTTCTGCGGCCAGCACGCGAGCCTCCAGCTCCCTACTGCCCAGATCCTCCCTCTCCTGGAAGCACTGCAACGACGACTGGGTATTGACCCTAACAATGCAGAACTAGCCACCAATGAAGTCCTTGCTAGCCATGCAGATCCTAAATACACTGATTGGAAAATCATGGTCATGGATAATACCTCCTGGCAACTCAATGACGCTGACCCAGGGTCCCTGGACGTTCAGTGCACTGGGTTGGGTGGAGGAGAACTCGATGACGATTGGGACATACTGCTCGCTTGCAAAAAGGAAGCGCATGTGTATGGGCCATCCCTTAGCAAACAAGACGATTGGAATGCAAGAGCTGGCACAATTGCAGGCACTGCCCACACGCAAGAATATTTGCTGCTACACATTGCCATGTTTCCCATAGGTGCACACACCTGGTGCCGTGTCTTAGGAATGCCCACTGCAGACCAACTGCAGGCACAGATCATCAGTCGAGCCATGAAACTGTTGCGTTTCTGTCCTATCACCCCAGCACATAGGAAACCGCCGTGGCCATGGTATATGCATGGCCTGCGGCTTTTCACTAAGTTATTAGTGGCCCATCCGCTGGTCGGAGTATGCCTGCCCCCTGAAATCCGCCCGGTAGATCTTCTGAGATCAACAGGATACATGGTAGGCGCTCTCTTCATTCGAGGACACAGTGCTGGCTCGTACGCAGGGATGGTATGGGAAACCATCCTTTCGGAGTTCCCAGACATTGAAGGCAAAGCCGTACTAGCAGCCATCGCTCTGCCACCATCGCTGCTTACGACGCACAGCATGTCTCAGCATCGACAGATCCACCTCATCCACCATACAGATGACAAGCTTTGTGTATGGAACCCGTCCAACTATGACATCAAACTGCTCAGGCAACGAGGCTTTGCAATCACGCATGTCACAGGATGGA
>CAMXCT020003120.1:20000-75572 GCA_947184155.2 Cladocopium goreaui | reverse complement strand
GTAATTTCACCTAGTTTAGCCTAGTTTAATAATCTAATTTAGCCTAGTTCAATCTAGTTTTATCGAAAATTGTTGTGTTTAGTCTACTTTGGTGTAGCTTAGTGTAGTTTTGTCTAGTTTTAGTCTAGCTTAATCCAATTTAGTCTAGCTTTATCCAGTTTAGTCTAATTTAGCCTACTTTTTTCTACTTCAGTCTCCTTCAGTCTTTCTTAATCTATTTTAGTATACTTTACTGTAGTTTAGTCTAGTTTAGTCTTGTCTTGCAATCTAGTTTAGTATTGTTTTGTTTAGTTTAGTTTATTTCAGTCTAGTCTAGCTTAGTTTAATCCAATCTACTTGGAACTATACTAGGCTAGTTTAATCTATTTTCATGTGCTTTCATCTTGTTTAGTCTACTTTAGTCTTGTGTGATTTACTTTAGCCTGCTTTTAGTCTACGGTGGAATCATTTACAGTAGTCTGGTTTAGCGAATCTAGTCTAGTTTAATCTAATTTAGTCTAGTTTAATAGTCTAGTTTAATAGTCTAGTTTAATAGTCTGGTTTAGTCTAGTTTAATTTAATTTAATCTAATTTAGTCTAGTTTTGCCTACTTTTGGCCTACTTCAGTCTACTTTAGTGCATTTTAATCAAATTTAGTCTATGAGTCCACTCTAGTCTAATTTAGTTTAGTTTATGTTCGTCATGTTTAAATTCAATTAAACTAAATTCAACTATTCTAAAGTAGGCTAAACTATATAGATGAAACTACGCGAAATAGTACAGTGAAATAGACTAAACTAAGCTAAACTAGACTACACTAGATTAATCCAAATTAAACTAAACTAGACCGAATCAGATGAAAATAGACTAACCTACTGCAGGCTAAACTACTTTAAAGTAACTCACATTAAAATAATTTGACCAAACTACACTCCACTAGACCAGACTGGGACTACCATTTTCTCAGTATGTTTGTTTCTGTTTTGAGTTCTTGGCTTTCCCTTTTCTTTCTATGCTCTCGGCCATCTTCCCGCTATTCAGTAGAGTCTAGTTTCCGCTTCTACTTCCTCTTCCCTGTTAAAACAATGTTTTGTTCTTTACAATTTCTTTCTGCTTTTGTTTTCTCGTCTAACCTTTCCCTGTTTTCTTCTTCTCACTCTTCTTTCTCTTCCCAATTCCAAACTCTTCCTTTTCCTTTTTCGTTTCTCCTCTCCCTGTTCCTGGTAAAATTTCTCTTCCAATCTGCTTCGGCGTTTTGCATGTGTTTCTTCCTTGTTTGCTTCCTTTGTACTCTCTCCTCTTCACTGGTCTTGTTTCTTCTTTTGCCCCACTATGCCCGGTCTTTCCGGTTCTGCTTCCTCATCCTGGCTGCATTTCCTTTCCAAGAGAAGGAAGAGGGGAGAAGGAACATTACAATAAAGACAAAGGAAGAAGGTGCATTTGAAAAAGAAAAAAGCAGTGAAATAGCAAAAAGGAAAGTGTTACGAAAAGTTAAAAAAAAATAAGGAAAAAGTCACATGCAAAGGAAAAAAGACAAACAGGAGAAATACTGTAATGAAAAACCGAGTAAGGGTTAGATACAAACGACGTGAAATTGGAATAAGAAAACGAAAATGAGATTGCTAAAGCAAAGAAGCTTTAGTGCAGGAACGGTCCCCACTCAATCTTGGAAAAGGGGCTGCCAAAAGAACTCTTGGAAGAGGAACTAGAAAAGGAAGCAGAAGGGGAGAAGAAAATTGAAACGAAATTGACAAGGAAGAGAGTGAGAAAGAGAAACTTGAAGTGCAAAAAATAGTGAAAGAGTAAAAGGGATAGCGTTACGAAACCGGAGAAACAAGGAACAAAAAGAGGTGAAGGCAAATAAGAAGAAAAAGAACAAGGAAGGCCCCAAACTGACAATGGAAGTGGAGAAGCAAACAAACAAATGACAAGGAAAAGGAAACAATCAACGGATACGAAGCTGCATTTTGGCACTGTTAAAGGGCGCTATAAACCTTGGGAAAAGAGACCCAAAAAAGAAAGGAACAAAGGAATAGAAAAAGGAAACGAAACAAATAAGGATAAGAAGAAGAGAGAAGAGACAGAGACTGGAATGTAACAAGGCAAACCGGAGAAACGATAGCACAGCAGGGAAACAAGAAGGGAGAAAAGGAGCGGCAGGAGGAAACGGAAAAAGGACATGGAAAGGAGGAACAACAAATAAAAAAGACAATGTAAAGGGTCAAAGGGAAGAGAAGACAGAAAAACAACTCAGATTCTAGTTGACAGGGCCCTGTCATGGGCACAAAATGGGGCCTTTCATACGTGAGTTACGTGATACACACTATACACTGGATCCTCTCCCCACTGCCCTTTTTCATCTCTCTCTTCCAGCTCCGTTTGGTCCTCTTTTTTGTTTATTTTTTTCTGCTGTTCTCTTTATTCCTGGCCTTGCCTTTCCAAGATTGCAAGGGCCCCATCACAATCACAAAACGAAGGCTTTCATGCGCAGTATACTATTCACACTATTCACGATTAGTTTTATCCTCTTCACGTTCATATCCTCTTCTTGCTCTTGTTTCTCATCCTGCTCGTAGAGTGTGTGGCTTAAGGTTGTTTGCCGCGTGCATGTTCAAACAATGACACGAAGCTTTGCTTCTTCAGCTTATTTTTTTCGGTTCTGGTTCCCTGTTCTCTTGAACCCTCATTTTTGGTGACCTTTACAGTACTTTGTGGCATTCCAATGTGTTGGGGTGTTATAACTTGATGACTCTTGGGTTTGCGAACCCAGAGACGTTGTTGATGACCCTCTGCGGATCTTCGGCTGTCTCCAAAGATTAGTTTTCGTCACTCTTTTACATAAACCAATAAAAAACCTAGAAAAACCCTAGATTAACCCTAAAGAAAGCATAAATGAACCCTAAAGAAACCCTAAAGAAATCCTACATAAATCCTGCAAAAACCCTGTGAACATGTATATAGTGGAATACCTGTGAGGTGTAACGCATGTGCGGCGGGTAGTGTTTCTTCTTGTCCTCGGCCTCTTCTTCTTCCTTTGTTGTTCACATGTTCCATTTACGCATGTGTAAAGTGTAAAGCTATATTTTTTACTGCCTAAACCGCGGAATTGAATCAGACAAAAACAGTGGCCATAACATTCCTAAACATGTGTGCTCCAGGAAACCCTCCTTTGGCTTCTAATCAATGTCCTTTCCCAAAGTGGAACAAAGACAATTTGGACTTGGCTTGCCAATAGTACCATCAAAGCAAGGGGAAAAATGCTGGAGGACAAGAAGGCATAATAGAAATTGGAGAAGGCGACACTAACAAAAGGAATAAATTTGAATGTATAGTAGGCTTTGCAAATTCAGGATGCTTTTGCAGTTTTGGCAAGCTGTGCTTGTTTGTCAAATTTGGTCAATTTTGCCACATGTGGCAATTCTTGGCAACATTTGTCATTTTTGCTTATTTGACTATAAGCTAATTTTGGTGACTTTTGCAAATTTTGGCAATTGTTCGCCGTTTTGGCATTTTGGCACTTTTTACCATGTTTCGTAATACGATTAATTAAACTAATTGAATTAATTAGATTAATTAGATTAATCAAATTATTTAAATTAATTAAATTAATTAAATTAATTAAATTAATTCAATTAATTAAATCAATTAAATTAATTAAATTAATTAAATTAATTAAATTAATTAAATTAAGTAAAATAATTAGATTAATTCAATTGAATTAATCTAATTATTTTACTTAATTTTATTAATTTACTTAATTTTATTAATTTAATTAATTTAATTAATTTAATTGATTTAATTAATTAAATCTATTAAATTAATTAAATTAAAGAAAAAAAGAAATTAAAAAAATTAAATAAATTAATTAAATTAATTAAATTAATTAAATTATTTAAATTAATTAAATTAATTAAATTAATTAAATTACTTAATTAATTAAATTAATTAAATCAATTAAATTAATTAAATTAATTAAATTAATAAAATTAAGTAAATTAATAAAATTAAGTAAAATAATTAGATTAATTCAATTGAATTAATTTAATTAATTAAATTAATTAATTTATTTAAATTAATTAAATTAATTAAATTAATTAAATTAATTAAATTAATAAAATTAAGTAAAATAATTAGATTAATTCAATTGAATTAAATTAATTAAATTAATTAATTTATTTAAATTAATTAAATTAATAAAATTAATTAAATTAATTAAATTAATTAAATTAATTAAATTAATTAAATTCTTTAAATTAATTAAATTAATTAAATCTATTAAATTAATTAAATTAAAGAAAAAAAGAAATTAAAAAAATTAAATAAATTAATTAAATTAATTAAATTAATTAAATTAATTAAATTAATTAAATTAATTAAATTACTTAATTAATTAAATTAATTAAATCAATTAAATTAATTAAATTAATTAAATTAATAAAATTAAGTAAATTAATAAAATTAAGTAAAATAATTAGATTAATTCAATTGAATTAATTTAATTACATTAATTAAATTAATTAAATTAATTAAATTAATTAAATTAATTAAATTAATTAAATTAATTAAATTCTTTAAATTAATTAAATTAATTAAATTAATTAAATTAATTAAATTAATTAAATTAATTAAATTAATTAAATTAATTGAATTAATTAAAGAAATTAAATTAATTAAATTAATTAAATTAATTAAATTAATTAAATTAAGTAAATTAATTAAATTAATTAAATTAATTAAATTAATTAAATTAATTAGATTAATTAGATTAATTAAATTAATTAAATTAATTAAATTAATTAAATTAATTAAATTAATTAAATTAATTAAATTAATTAAATTAATTAAATTAATTAAATTAATTAAATTAATTAAATTAATTAAATTAATTAGATTAATTAAATTAATTAAATTAATTAAATTAATTAAATTAATTAAATTAATTAAATTAAAGAAAAAAATAAATTAATTAAATTAATCAAATTAATTAAATTATTTAAATTATTTAAATTAATTAAATTAATTAAATTAATTAAATTAATTAAATCTATTAAATTAATTAAATTAATTAAATTAATTAAATTAATTAAATTAATTAAATTAATTAAATTAATTAAATTAATTAAATTAATTAAATTAATTAAATTAATTAAATTAATTAGATTAATTAGATTAATTAAATTAATTAAATTAATTAAATTAATTAAATTAATTAAATTAATTAAATTAATTGAATTAATTAAATTATTCAAATTAATTAAATTAATTAAATTTATTAAATTAATTAGATTAAAGAAAAAAATAGATTAATTAAATTATTCAAATTAATTAAATTAATTTAATTAATTAAATTAATTAAATTAATTAAATTAATTAAATTAATTGAATTAATTAGATTAATTAAATTAATTAAATTAATTTAATTAAATCAAAAGACAGAAAATCGGAGGAGAGTAAAGCAACAAAATAGTACCTGAAGGTCCCTCGATCATATATATATATCATGTCCATATTCAAATTCATGTTCACGTTCATACTCATATAGTATCCTGGTTGGTGGTATACCTACCCCTCTGAAAAATATGAAAGAGTTCGTCAGTTGGTATTATGACATTTCCAATAAATGGATATAAATTAATAAATGGAAAGTCATAATCCATTCATGTTCCAAACCACCAAGCAGTCAACCAGGATAACCAGGTATCATAAAAACTAAGCCCAAATCATTCGTCCATCTGGACCTGAGGATGGCACTTCCTCTGAAGGTTCTGCACCTCAGGATCTCGTGGCGATTTCTTTGGGGACTTCTTTTAGGACATGGGATCCTATAGGCAGTGTTTCCAAAATGGGATGAAGAAATGATGGGAAAATGAGCAGAAAACCGTTTTTACCACTGTTCCGGCTCCTGCATTCTGAAGACGATGGGGCCTATGTTGTGTTCCACTAGGATTCTCAGGTACTGTGTACGCTCCGGTAATCAAATGTGGCAATGGACAATCCCGGACAATCCCTCATGTACAATCAGATTATTTTCCTATTAAGACTGCCATTTACAGGCGATTTTCCATTGCCAGCTTTGATTACCAGAGGGTGGTCTTTGCAAGGCTTGTGTGAAGGAATGTAATTGCGGGTCTCCGGCAGCCAACTAGCTGTGTGGGTTAGTGTTTTGAAAACCACATAGTGATAATCCCTTGCATAGGGACTTCCAAACCAACAAAACCCAACTCACCAGTTACCCTCTTGGAAATCTAACCCGGCAATGAAACGTCCATGGAAATCCTCTATTCACAAATGTTCACATGATTTTCAACATCAATCAATCACATTTATGTTTTCACATCAAGCCAATCCTGGTTTTCCAGTCAGCTGTCACCATCAGGCTTCCCTTTGGTCCAACATGTCCAACCGCCAAGAGGCCACGGTCATGGTCTCCTCCAGGGTTTTCTCCAGGGACAGCGGCTTCTCGTCTCGGAGCACGGCAATTTGGTTCCTAGACCGGAGCTGCTGGAGCTCGGAAATGTTTGGTGAGTTTCACCAGGACCATGGGAATATCATGGGGATATCACCAACATAACTATGATAATTATACTAAATTATACTATAACATACTATAATAGAATATATGTAATATAGGATGATGAATCTGGCTCAAATTCATCCAAAAACAGGCCAACCTGAATTCTTTTTTAACCAGATATGGTGATGACTCTCCGGATCCAGTGCCCAGCATTCCAGTGATTGCAACCAGTGAGCTCATGATCAAAATTCATCCAAATCCACATTCCTGTTGGGGATGTAAGTCCCAAAGGAAGCCCTCCGATTTGCTTACTTCGGCCATCTTTTCTATATACCCTCTGGTAAACGTTTACATAGCTATGGAAAATCACTATTTTAATGGGACAATCCACTATAAATGGCCGTTTTCACTAGCTAATGGCCCTATTAGCGGATGTCAGCGGAAGGCTGGGATCCAGCGACCTCAGGGTCTTGTTCTCTTCCTTCATCTGGGTGATGATCTCCTGAGAGCTGTCGGACTCCAACTGGGGATGGGTCAAAACCCTGTACCCCTGGTGAACCCCAAAATAGCTGGTAAATGGATGTTCATCCCACTAAAAATGGTATTAATAGGTATTGATCCATACCCTGATTTGCTGATTTGGTGTAATCAAATTAAACACACAATTTACACACTTCCGATAGATTCTGCAAAATAGTGGGTGAACCCCATGGGAAAAGATTGGAACACTTTAATAAAACGGTCAGGAAATCCAGGACATGCAGTCCTTGTTCTGCTGGATGTTGAGTTTGGCAGTCTCGTAGGTCGCCTTTCAGCATGAACTGTGAGGCAAATCCTCCTGCAACGCCTTCGGCCTTCGTTCTTCTTGATATTTTTCCACCATACCCTCTGGCAATCCAAAGAAGGCAAAATAAAAAGAAAAAAACAAGATACAGAAGCATTCCCATAGATAAACAGTTAGGCAGGTTGTTAGCTTGACATGGTGAATTTCTGAGCTGGTCACATTGAATTACTGGAGGAAATATACGCTGAATCGCCACTTTGATCGCCCGAAGCAATTGCCACATCCATGTTACTGGTCGAATTACATGTCCGGCCATTTCCACAGATAAACCTGCGTACATAAGGCCGCTGAAATGCCCCGTTTTCTCCCACAAGCTCGACAAACCTTCCAACCTTAAAATGAAATTTGGATTCAAAAAATCAGGGACAAAAAATGACCAAAATAGCCCCAACATCGGATATTCCCTCTTTCCAAGCAGCTGCCGGGCCATCCCATGATATCCATTGATATCCGCTATCCCCCAGCACCCGTTGAGATCGCCTTGCGCTCACCTTCCAGTAGGGTGAAGCGTCGCTGTAGATCCTCCAGCTGCTCTTCTGGGCCTCACCCATGGTTTTGGAAGGAGTTGACAGCAGGCTTTGGTGGTCAAAAATCAATCAGACCATGAAAAATAGATGGTTCATTCAGTATTAATACTGGTGTTTTTTCTATTGTAGAGGTTGTAGATGCTTCATACTAGTGGTATTATTTGTAGATATGTTTTTTTCATTTTTTTCGTTTTTTAATGGTTGATGATGGTATGGTGATTTACGGAATGATCAATAGATGAGAGTTTCTGGCAGATTAATCATGATTCTCCTTCGCCTCAGCCATGGATATTTACAGTTACCCTCCGGCAGTCAAATGTGGTTGGGAAATCCCCGAAGTAATGGAGGGTTTACTGGGGAAATCCATGAAAATCATCAAAAAATGAAGGGGGAAATATGGGGAAATCCATTGCCATGTTTGATTGCCCGAGGGTAATAGCTTCGAGTTTCTGGCAGATTTTCTCCTGGGAATGAAGATCTAAGATGATCTCACTGTGATCTCAGATCACCGATTACATCATCGTCCGCTTGAACATGTGGATGAAGTATGATGAAGTTCAAGCTCCTACATACGTAATTAGTATACCGTATACCCATTGATAGATGATGTTCACGATGAATTTGATTGCCATGTTTGATTTTACTTTCAGAATCCAAAGCCATTCATATCAGCCCCCGATCCCTTACACCAACCAGTGGGTAAAATCCAGTCCGCCGCCCTTGGTGGAAAAGGTTGAGCATTGAAGCATCTAACCATCACCACTTTGGTACCTTGAATGACCCAAATTCATATCCATCCATATCCATCCATATCCATCCATATGTATATATACCTGTCCCTACCTATCCATCATCCAGTTTGATGCATCTTGACAGAGGTTATACCATCTAGATGGAAATGAAGAATGCCCCATTCAAACATCCACTTATTAGATTAGGATTCCCAACCAGCACTTTGTTTCTCAATTTGTTTGACCGCAATTTGACAATTTGTATGACGTTGTTTCAGTATATCCAATGTCAAAATCCAAAACTGAAGGCTTCAATCCCCATTTCTGTTGGTAAAATCCCGAGCTGGCTTGGTTGAACCGTTGAAGCCCCTAGTTTTTCGACCCATGGCCAATCCTGGATACCATCCCAAGCTGGTTCCGGACACTTCGGTGGCTCAGTTTCAGGCTCATGGCATTCTTGGTCTTGTCCATGGCTACCAAAGATCCTGGACTCAGCTCCTCCGACTGAAAAATGGCACGGTTCACCACGAATTTCTACATGTTTCTACCATCTGAACAGGTTCAAACTCACAGGTCCACAGGTTTTTGACATGTTGCAGCTAAGAATGGGTTTCAAACATCCAAAATCATCCAAATATATCCAAAGGTTTTCCTGTCAGTGAAGCAATTCAAAAATGAATCCAACATCTTCCAGTTGTTTCAGACCCCGCTGAGTTCCCTCCGCTCCTGAAATGTAGTGCCCGGCGGCTCTAGCTGTGCCAAAACGGCTCTTTGAAAAGAAATGGCCACAAAGGGAAGGGACAACTCCGAAGCTGATGATTGATTGATTGATTGATTGATTGATTGATTGATCGATCGATCAGTACGATTATCGTATATTATCATATAATTTATTTATATCCTTAGAATGTGAACACTGTGCTCGACTACGCGTTAAGTTACAGGTGTATCATGCGGCGCATTGGCATCCGGAAGTAGCGTTGTCTCCTTCAAGTGTTGCTGATGGCATGCGTAATATATATATATACACAAATATATGTAATTATATTGTTGAATGAACGAACACGTCGCACTGCAATTATGTGGCTAAACCAATGCCATAAGCCACCCATTTGGGAATGGTAAAGATACCACCTATAAAAATTGTGATTTGGGGGATTGCTTATTGTTTTACCCGCATTATAGCAATCCCAAAAACAAAGAAGAGTAAGATGCGACTAAAGTAGTGATCAAAAACCATCAAAAATAGTTGTGATATCAACGAAATGCAACTCCGATATCCATTATAGAGACAAAATCTTCGGGTTATGAGACACTGCAAGCAAACTGAGATTATAACCAACAACACCACGTTGTACCTCCATAGTCGTTGGCCAAGAACTCCGGGTTGATGGCAAAATATGCGAACATACACTAAGTCACTATCCATTTCAAGCAATGTTGATCCATGAAACAGTTTTTTGTCATATGATGATGAAAAACGTGATGGTTCTGGCACATGATTCACAACATCCCTATGATGATTCTGGCTTTAAAACTTTACTTGCCTATGTAACTAAATGATGATTATATAATATTATATATGCACCCCCCCGATGGTTGATACCAAAATTTGAGGCTTTGATTGTTACCCCCAATCAAGGGGATTGAACACGTCGCAACCATGATGCTAAAATCACACACCGATTTTAAACACTCCGCAGATCCAAATTAACTTAAGTTACTAAGTCAACAATTTGGAGGAAATATGACTAAATCATCAAAATTCTGCTAATTCTGCTATTAGTTATTCTGCTCACCTTGGTCTTGCTAGTCTGTTGGCCCCCTCTTTTAGTTTTAGTATCAGATATTAAATCCACCAAATACGAAAACACTAAAAAACGAAAGTATGTGGTTGTAATCCCATCCAGTAGTTTTCACATGTTTTGAATTTCTTCAGCCAAGTTACCCTCTGGTTATTTCACCTAGCTATGGTGTAGAGGCGTAATTTATGGAAGATAAAATGATGATTTACAGATTTACATATGAAAAATGGTGATTTTCCAGTTCGCTACGTTAAATAACCAAAGGGTATCCCCATTAATCACCATTGATCACCATTAATCATCATGATTACTTTAACTGTTATTAACCATCAATCACCATCGTTAACCATTATCTTACTGCTTGAAAGACCAGAAAAAACATCTGACGTCCAGCTCAGCCTGCTTCTTACTGTCCAGTTCGATGAGCATGGGCCCGAACTTATCCACCTGGCGACAACGAGTTACCCTCCCAGCCTGGAAGTTGGTAGGATGACTTAATGGATAGTGCATATATCATGGGACCATGGGAATATAGGAATACCTTGGCTGACCTTGAGTCCAAGAATCCCCTCCCCAAAATTTTAAATACCACGTTTTTTGGGGCTCAAGTGAATAGATCCAACACAAACACGCAGGTGTTCCCAACTGAGGGTATGCAATATTGAGAGGAAGGGATTATCATGGACTATGTGATGGATAAGGGATTAATCAGGATTATCTAAGTATGATAATTAATATTATCATATTAATAATAGATTATGTGCGGGATTTAGGAGTGTGTGACTATATCTCTAGACATGAACAAATCAGCTGCAAGAACACCTGACGCCACCGATGTCCCCCTCTGGCCTTTACGGGGTGATTCTGGTGAAGCAGCGGAGGTCGGTATTACCCATTGTTGGTTGCAAAACTGCTGGTGTTATCCGGATTTTCGGATGGATAACATTGGAAAATTAGGATGACTTCAAGCCAAAGTGATTGAACATGTATGTCACATGTAAAAAGTGAGCAATTAAAAATACCCTGATCCTATCTCATTATACTAGTTGTTTGATAAGTTCCCCTCCTTTGGATTATCATAATCCCCAGTAAATTACGTAATATAAGATAATATAAGTCCCTATAGCAACCAATCAGAAAGTGACATCACCCAGTGCCTGGTCAAAGGCCAATGTAAATGCCACGATATGCTCCTCAGCACTGCAACGCCCTGCGTGTGTTGGTTTGCCAAATCCTTGGAATGTCCGACATAGATATAGATATCACCAAGGTTGGATGATCAACCATTCAACCAGTACTTAATTAACCACTATTTAATCATCGATTAACAATGAATAATAACCCAGTCCCATCACATTTGGCATGTCCAAAGTGCGGAAACGTCCAAAATACCTCCCTTCCAGAACGCCTAATTTTCCTGAAATTGTTTTGAGAAAACAATTGCAGGAAACCCCACGGTTTATAGGAAAAATCCTGATTTACCATAGGTTTCCCATATACGGGTCCATTTCTTGATGATTTTTGGATGCTACAAAAAAGGGCCTTGAAGCTATAAGTTGGTCTTTAACCCCGACCAATTATGGATAATTGGATTGTGAATCCCAATTTCGCCTTTTTTTCAGTTGAATCATGATAATATTTATATACAGTAATTGTGATAGTGATGGTTAAATCTCCATTTTGGATGGTTAAGGTTAAATTCCCATTTTCAGTGATGCAAATCAACTTCCTAGACCCCTGCCTGACTCAAACGTCACTCAGGACGCGACGCGGCGCTCCGTGCTGACACTTGCGGCGTCCTGCAAACAAGGATTGGTATGCGTGATATGTCCGTAAACGAACACTCACCACCCACAAACACAAAAACACGCACAATGTATTTATATATATATATTAATATATATATATATATATATGCATGTATGTCTATTTAGAGACACATATGGCAAATTTGCAAATTAAAATGCATGTATATTCATCATTGTATAATTAGACAAAAAATGGAATGTAACCGACAACTTGCATACGGAACATCACCAGCGAGAAGAGGAGATGACTTGAGTTACTGGACAGTGGCAAGCTCCTCATGGTTGCCATCTACTTGGAGGTGACAGGGATCCCCAACAGAAACTGACAGAAACAAATTTATCATTGCTTTCTGTTCTGATTCTAGCTGCATTTTCTATTTCTTTGTCTTAGTCGGGCATGATCAGTTTTGGAAACCTTGTGGGCCCCGCCGATGAATACGAATGGTTTGGTCTGAAATTAGGGGAGGCCCTGCAAACTTGGACGACTGTTCACTATTTTCCCCATTAAAAATGCCTTGGTGGTACCCCCACGTTTGAAGAATCCACATGTCAGGATGTCGAGGGCCAGCCCTAGATCAGTAGGGCAGGGGATCAATTGGGGTTTTTAGCATTCCCCAAAAGTCAGAAAGAATATGTTTCCGGAAAAAATGTTTTTTTGAAAAAAAGATACAATTAGGGAAAGGTAAACTCTCTTGAAGGAACCACTTGCTACCACTTGACCAAGTGCTTCTTGCAAATTCCCTTGGAAAACCTTATGGCAATATCAATGAATGTCCGTTGGATAGAAGATTCCGAGATGCTTTTTTGCCTAATTCCTTTTCCTGTAGCACTTGCTGGAGCAAGACTTGGAGCAGCAGACGGTTGCAGCTGGCAACCAAAGGGTGCGACCCAGCATGTTTTGTTTTGGGGTGGGGCTTGAGGTTGTTCCCGAAATACTTGTGGAAGTGCTTTTTTCCTCATGTACAAAGCTGTACCAGCAAGAGTACATTGTTATGAATTCTCTGGATTGAAGGGGCCCTTGGCAGCATCTGGCATTTACACCCGTGCGTTTGGAGCTGAAGTTGCTGATCTGTTTCTATCCTCTTACAGGCGCCAGTAAGCTGCACTTGCCAAGTTAGCCTAGCAAATTCCTGCACATTCAATGTCCACTTGTTTCTTGGTGAGTGGACTTGCCACCAAATTCTCTGCCTGCTTGCGCTTGTAAATTCAAGTGCCACCAGGTCAAAAGTTCACTAAGTTGAAAAAGAGTGTGGTGGAATGCCATGCATGATGTGAATGATGAAGGGTTTGGTTTTTGAGCATTGCAAAACTGCTGAAATACTTAGTTGCTCTTGCTTGAGTGTGATGGCCTATTATTTGTTAATTTTCCTGAGATCTGGTCTATGTGCAGATTTTCTCCTCTTGGCACTGGATCACTTGTGCACTTGATCACTGGAATGCTTTCCCTGCACTTGGCACTTGATCACTTGATAATTTCAAACTCTTTTGCCCCTCCTAAACTTTCTCGAATGTTTCTAAAAACCTTAGGATTTTTCAGAAAACATGTTGTTTCTGACTTTTGGGAATCAGGGCAATACTAAAGCTCTTATATAGATTTTTCCTATATTAAAAAAAAAAAACTACTGATCTAGACCCTACTGATCTAGGGCTGGTCTTTGCTCCCCTGAACATAAACCGCATGCACCACGGCAGTCATCGGCAGTCCGCACCTCTTCCTTCCGTGTGGCCAAGGGGATGTGTTTCACGATGAGCTCTGAGACATCAGACAGCGCCTCGATGGATTTGCCGCCTTGAAAGGGTTGAATTAGCTCACTACTAATTTGCTAGTATTTAGTACATGTGGGATTAGTGTTAGTTACTGGTAAATACTAAGATGGTTACCTTTAGTACTAATTTGGTAGTATTTAGTACCACCAACCATGTAAGATTAAGTATTATTCTGGTTGGTGGGGCAATAACCATCTTGAAAAATATGAAAGTCAACGGGAAGGATGACATCCCATATATGAAATGGACAATAAAAAATGTTTGAAACCACCGACCAGTATTGTAATTCTTAGACTTATCCTTATCCTATAATCAGTACCTGTAGTAATGTAACAGATTCTTTTATATGACTCAATGGATGTCTCCGGTAAAAAATTCCTTCAACCATTTCTGGAAATGACTCATATTTTGTAGTAAGTCATCTTCATTATGTTCTTTCACGGAATGACCACTTCCGACCTGGAAAATTAAACATAATTTAACAGATTTAGCCATCAACCACATATATCATACAGATTCAAACAGGAATGACAATGAATTATACCGTATATAATCTCTCTCTCCATATGTTATTTGATATATTTTAATATATTTTAATATGATGGCTTGTTTTCTCAAGAAACAGAGTTTCTCATGTGAGGCTCCATGTGAGGATGCTCCAGTAGCCGGGCCTTGGGATCAGGAACCACCCCATCTGGAAACCTCGGGGGATTTGCAGATGGCCCATGGAACATGATCCACAAATGGTGAAACCATGACGTCTTTTGCAGATCCCTCTAGATTCCCCAGTCATGGTTTCACGTACTAATGGGACAAAAAAGTATCCGATCAATCCAGGAAACTGCAACTGGAGCTGATAGCCAAGCCCGAATTGGAGCTTGAGATCCAGTGATGTACCAGAGGCCTGCCATGTCGAGCTGAATCATCATTGCCATGAGCAAATGACCCTCTGGTAAACTAATATAGCTATGGAAAATCACCATTTCTATGGGTAAATCATGGTAAATCAACTATTTCGACTGGGCCATTTTCAATAGCTTTTTGTATGTGTACCAGAGGGTACCCTGGGGTAAACGAACATACAGTAGATGTGGAAGAAACAAACGACGGTTTCCCTAGGACGGATCCATGATGCCACATCCATGTTGGCGTGGAGGGTACTGATGATCCCCAAGGATAACGATCATGTTTTCATGAAACTTTCTGAACCCATCAACTAAAGATATTACTGTAGATTATATTAAATATGTTAAATGATGTTATATGATATTGCATATATGTTATCGGACTTACATATCCCTTAGGATAGTGAAGGATGCTTAAGTTTCATCTTCGCCGATGCCATCCCCCAAAAAAAAATCGGCCTCAACGCGGCCTCGCGCCAGCACGGCCTTCCGATCTGCCAACACATCTGCTTCTTCCAAGTAGTGCGTGGTGAAAATGATGGACCGTCCTGGAAACTGAAGGACGGTCCAAGCAGAAAACTCGTCATGGTTTAAAGATGTTGAAACAAATAAACTGATCTGATTGATCTCCAAAAATCAGGATAGTAATATGGTTGCGTTTCTTCTGTGGAAAATTGACCGCCAACCAGCAAAAATCTAGGTTACGCAGCTTCAGCAGTGACAAATCCCTCAAATGGATTCAAATGGATTGTCCTGTTGTGTCCGGAGTTTTGGTAGCTCACACACTTGTGTATATATAGTATATATAGTTCATCACGGTATTACAAACCAGTTTCGCATCATGTCGCATCTCTACATGTTCTTGTTACATGCCCACCAGAACTCCAGAACTATACATACAGTATAACAGTATACATACATATATATATATATATTAGCATTATTATTACTCTTTTTATTATTATTGTTCTTATTAGTATTGTTATTATCATTCTTAATATTCTTATTCTTCTTGTTATCATTATCGTTATTATTCTTATTATTATATATATGTGTATATATATGCAACCTTTTAAAACCACGTTACATGAAACACATCTTGAACATGGAAAAAGTCTCAGCTCCAAGCCCGATCCAGCAATCCAGCGATCCTGTGGACTTCATCTCCAAGAGCAGCTTCCACAAGTGCTGCCGGCTGGACGGGTCCATGCCGCTGGTGGGTTCGTCCAGGAAAATCACCGGGATGTCGCCCAGTAAAGCGCTGGCCACCCACAGCCGACGTTTCTGACCACCCGACAAAGTGGTGCATTGCTGGTCCACCTTCTCCTCAATACCTGAAACAAAGGGAGACCCGGGGGAGAAATTTAGGGAAAGCGCTTGAAACGTGCTGAACACCATGTCTTTAAGTACCATTCATAGGGATAAGCCTTTGGCAAACCAATGCTGGAATCGGTTCATTGGGCTTCAGACGGAATGGCATGAGTTCACAAACAACCAAGCGCAGTTGTTTTGCAAACAAGGCGATTTGAACCATAAAATTGGATTAAAATGATCAATTACCCTCTGGTTATACACTCTTGCTGTGGAAAATCACAAAACTCAATATATAGGTAAACGTTAATAGGTAAAATGCATATAATAGGTAAATGTTAATAGGTATATAAATCATCAAAAAACATCTATAAATGGGTCATGTTCCATAGCCATGTTGAATAATTAACCAGAGGGTAACAATGATGTTTGGGCCACGAGAGAATGGAAAAAATGCAAAAAATGTCGCAAAACCGTAGTAGTGGAACCAAACATTTGGCCTTGATTTTGGTGTTCGAATCTACACCACCACTTTGAAGCCTGTGACGAGAATGGTGAACCAAACAACAACCCCTCATCAGCTGCTTCCGACACCCCAAAATCCGCTGCTTTGCCGTGGACCCCACCCATACCCCAGGGGCCCACTATGCTTCGCGAGCCGAGGCTCCTAGTGCTCTCAAAACCTCAATGACTCGGGTCTCTTGGACCTGCTCACTGACACCCCTCAGGCTGGCAAAGAACATCAAGTGTTGACGAACTGTGAAGACATCGTAGAGAGGGTTGTCCTGGCGGTGGATATCAAATGATATCAACTCAAAGCTCGGGTTAGATTCGATATACAAGATATATCAAGATATGAAGAAACCATTTTATACATCAGTACCCAGTGGGATGTAACAAACCATCCTTTTCTCGTCCTGCGGGCACACGCTGATGTTCCGACGCACGCTTTCCAGTTCTGTCCGCACATCATAGCCACAGACCATAGCTTCCCCACTTGTCATCGGAATAAGGCCTACCACACCTCGGTTGCTTTTTTTTGGGGGGGTGGACATGATTATCATGATTCGGGTGCGTCTGAAAAAAGGGTACCAATACCATTTTCTTCACCAAGAAATTGGTCCTTTTAATGGGAACAATACCCATTAAAAATGATGAAAACAACATTTGTTTCCAGTGAAGATGTTCCCTTCAACCCATCCAGTGATTAACGGAAATCATCCTGTTTTATATTCTTAATGGGTAAAAATCAACAATGGCAATGTTCAATATCATTTGTTAAATTTCCATTTATATTAACATATTATAATGATTTACTATCAGTTGATATCGCAAATATTAACATATCCTCTGGTAAATTATTCCATTATGGTTAAATGGATATGAATGATTTTGGATCCTAAACCTTTCAGTCAGGCACAGTTGATGCACGTTGTCTTCCCTGCGCCGTTGTGCCCGAGCAGTGCGAAGATCTCGCCCTCCTTGATGTCTAAATCCATGCCATCCACGGCAACTTTGCCCTCCGGGAAGACTTTCCGAAGATTTCCTGGTTGGTAACCAACATTAATGGGATGTTAATGGGATGTAACCAACCAAAATAGGGATTTCACCCTCAGAACATGGGGCTCTATCCTCTAGTAAACTAAGCTATCAAAACCCATGAGTGTTTCACTTCGGAAATGGTTTACAAATGGCAGATGTTCATAGATTTTCCATATCTATGTTAGTGGACTGCTGGGCCAGGAGACCAGGACATTTAAAAAACTAGACTATATATATAATATACAGTGTATATATTGTCACTTGGGGATGAAAGCCATCCCACATTGTGGAGCCATCTCCAATTTTGGGGAGATGCAATATAAAAACCACACATGAATTAGTAATTTGTGATGATCTAGATAAATGCCGTGGGAAAAACACAAACACAAAAGTACATCATATATTCTGAGGCATCTGTCTATCCATCCAAATCTGCCTTAATTTATAATACAGTATACATAGTACCACCCAAAAAAATAGAAAAAATAATTTACATCTACTTTAGTAGAATTTTATCAGCTTCTATTTTTCGGTGGACTACTACAGTAAAAACATTGTTATATTTACCATAATATCCCCATTAACGATTGTTTAAATGCCCAGCTATAAGTAAGCATAGGGGATGAATTTTGGGGGATATTCCTAGATATTCAATCACCATCTATAGATGAATTGAAAAATACCAAGTCTCTCCTGCAGTGAGAAGACTAACATCACTAACATATTTAAAACAAATAAATATAAAAATTCTATACATATTTATGCATACATATGTAGATAACATTCGGTATCACATAAATATATCATGATAAATCCTATTATATTATGTAGATATATATATATAATTATGTAATGATATATGTATATATATACACCATAATGAATCCCATATGTAGAGAACATTTATTGAACCAAATAAAATAAAAATAAATATTATATAAATACACAAACTATTGTAAATCCCATATAAATCCCATATGTTTATCCCATATAGACAACATATCAATCAAAAAATGACTTGAATTCAGCAAGCTGTCGAATCTTCATGGCCAAGGCTTCCTGTAGGCCATCGGACTGCACCAAGCTCCGCGCCGCGTCGCGACTGTCGCGACGTCCATGACGCCGGGGGCACATGTAGGCTGGATCCAGGCAGAACAACCTGAGGACTCCCGGGATTGGATGGTAATTCAGGGATTTGATGATTTTGATGCTTGTTTTTTGGTGATTCTATGGGGATTATGGGGATTTAAAATGATAGGCTTTTATGGTGATGAATGATATTTTTAAGGGGATTTATGGTGATTTATGGGAGTTTCATGGGGATTTATGGGGATATAGTCTGCTTTTTGAAAATATATGGCCCAAGATATTCAAGATTCCTAAGTTTTCTCAAGAGATTTATATAAGCAAATGTGATCAATGGGGATTTACAGGGGTATACTCGTGGTATAACGGTATAACATGGTATAACCAAGAAATAAGAATCTAGATCAACAAGTCCCTGAAAACTTTAAGGAAAAATACGTAGGTTTAAGCTGGTTAAGTCTGAACATGATGGGAAAACACTGATTTTTATGCACTGGTTGTTGAAAAACACATGGCCCAAGGAAATTTTGGTGTTCCCAATAGATTAAGTCAATATGTCATAAAGTGTTGCATATAGCAATACAGTATGACTGACCACTAAGTCCGCAGAACCTGAGGGGTTTTGGCGAAATTGCCCAACAAATTGGCGTCTGAAAAAGGTTGGGAAAACTCAAGAACTCCTCTGGGTGGAGCTAGTTTGAAGCCATGTCAGGAACATTTTCCCACATTTTGGGGCCATTCTGAAGAGAACAGAAGTCATCGCAAAATCAACAATTTTCCGTGATGCCCAGCAGAAGATATGCAAAAATACCATCTGGTAATTTAACACTTTGCTATTGAAAATGTTGAAAATTGTCATTTGTTAGTAGGTAAATCATCGAACTAACTGGGCCACTGTCCATAGCAAACTGTGAAATAATCAGAGGGTACATCAAGATAACACACAGTGAGGCCCCCCATTTATACCATGTTATAAGTTGGGTTTTAAACCCATTAACATCACTAATATCCCCCATAAACATCCATAAACCCTAGTTAACCTGTTAACATGTGATTGCGTCAAGCTACCAGGGCTTGGCTTGGCCAAAATCCCCTTGCCAGACCTGCTCCAACCACCAGGCTCCAAAGCCATACAGAACGATATCCAACCTCAATGGATCATCGGGTGGTTTTCGCGGGGGGGTTTCCAGGATTTCCAGCAGCAACACATGGCAGGAAATCCCAGGAATAGTCCTGGCCTATTCCTGGGTTGGGCTGAAGGAAAATCGACGGGAAAAAAATGGAAACCCGATGATCCATTATAAAGATGGGGGGGGTTCTGTAAATGTTCACCAAAAACAAGTCGGGGACTCAAGTAAGCAGCGTCAAAACCTAGTGGACACTTGCCCAAGTAATGTTGGTGGTATGGTAATATGAAAAGGATGAGGGACTCTGGACTATGATGATCCCCAATAGATTCAATAGATAAGGTAGCAAAATTGCCTTTCTTTTGCATCAAACAACTGTTTTTTTTCAACTACTCAAGCTTGTGGGTCCTGGGTCCCCTGGGTGGGGCTCGCACATATGATATATGCCAGCCATTCCAGCGAAGATCCCAACCTTCAAGGGAATGGAAACTCAAAACATTTCTCCAACCAATCAACCGGTAAAGCTATCCAGCTATATGATCTCTATGCTTCCTTGGAATCTTCTGGATACATTGGCGGCTCCTATTAATTTATATACTCCCAATATGAGCAGGTGATACCACCGTTCGAAGCCAGCAACAGGATCATGATCATCGACTCCCCGGCAGAGAACACCGGAAACCACTGGGGGCATGGGCTCCCATGAGCTTCATCGTAGGGCACGAAGCAGAACTGGCTGGCGAAGGCTGTCTTCGAGCTGATGCCCTGATAACAGCCCGACTCATCGCAGTAGTACAAGGCCTCAGGCATCGAAATTCTGCAGGTTTATCCTAAAAGTCATGGGGGTACCACTAAATCATCTAAATTAGACCATGACTTAAGACTTAGGTATTGAAACCCGTGGTGACTTGGGGATCCCAAATTTTAAGAACCTCCCCAAATATCAAGGTCCAACAAAAGTACGACGGTGAATCATCGGAGTTTCTCAAATCTTACATCCAATTTTCGGGTGACCAGACAAGGTAGACATAGAAATGTTCAGCGTTTACTGTCATGTCCTATCCATTTCTTTTCTGCCCCCCAAATCAGACCCCATCCGACCACATAAAATAGAGATGATTATATAAAGTTGTAACTTTCAGCCCTACCAATCCAATGTGATCCAATTTGTGGGTCCTGCCTCACTGAACATCACCGCGGCAAAGCCGTTGAAGATATTCACCGCCGGCAGCAAACTTCCAAGATACCACCAGAACCTGGAGCCTCCGCGTAGCCAGCCCTGCATAGCTTCGGCCAACCTGGGTCCAAGGGGTTGGATCGAAGATGAGTGAATTGTGAATTGTGATGTCTACCCTCTGGTAAACGTTTACATAGCTACTAGTATGGAAAATCACTATTGTTAATGGTTAAATCCACTATAAATGGCCATGTTCAATAGCTATGTTAGTTTACCAGAGGGTATATTCATTTCTATTCATTTTTGGTGTCTGGAAAATCTTCCCAGACTTTTTCAAACATTTTAGCTTCAGCATTCCCCAGGATTCTTCAGACTCTCCAAGTTCCATAGGGATAAAAAAAATGACGCAGCCCATGGATCCAGTGACAAGAGGAATAAGAGATTAACGAAGCCCGACATCGCGGTGGCCGTTTGCAGCTTGTTGAAGAAGACCGAGACGATGGCGGCGAACTCAAACTGCTGAAGGTAGGAAAGGACCAGAAGACCTGTGTTTGTGCTTATTGATGTGCTTTAAGTATCTTTAAGTGAGGACTTGTCTATATTATCTATATTTTTCTGCTATTGAAGGTGCATATTGGATAGACATTTTAGACAAATGGGGATGAAACCAAGCATTAAGCAGGATATACATGGATATACATGGATATACATGGATATACATGGATATACTGTAATGGGAACAGATTCATAGATTAACATCATTGGCAACCCATCCAATCCCCAAACACGGCTGAACATATTTGAAAATCGAAATGTATGGCTACAATCCATCCAGGAGACAAATCACGAATATGGGAGAAGACTTCCCCATCACCGGTGCCACCAAAGCCAGTAGGACATAAATCGCTAACACACATAGACACGAGACGATGGAGAAGTAACCGGCCCAGGAAAGCCAGTACATGGTAGGGGTGAGGCCGTAAATTTCTTGGACAATCTTCATCTTGGATTCTTTCTCAGTCACTATCTCAGCCATAGCATTCTGCAGAGCAGATTGCACGGCGAGCAACAAATACAATGGGATCGTCAATGCCAAAAGCAAGGCTCGAATGTTACCTGAATCGATCTGTGCAAAGATCCTGAAAAGGACAATGCTGATGATGCTGTACATGATCGCAGGCCACAAGCTAGTCAGAAGCCGTCGCCGTTTGAAGGCAACGTGAATGTGCTTTTTCAGCATCGTCCGAAAGACCTCAGACATCAACGGGGCAGGCCTCTCGTGTTGCCTGCTGGGGCGGAGCAAATGACTAGCATCTGGCGGCCCGCGATCCACTGGCACTGCTGGCACTGCCATTTCAGAGACCTGGGGCATGTTCCCCACAGCTATCCACAGCTCACAGCTCACTGTTTCCCTAGGCTCTGTGACATGATGCTGTTGAAGATAGGCTACTTAGCTACAACTGTGTTTATTTGCTGAAGAATGAAAGATCTCACAGCTGCTTCACCTTGAACCGAACCAAGGCTACCCGTTTGCAAAGTTCAAGGTGGAATCACAGTGATAGGATCCGAGTCAGTTCTCGGATCCACGTGCGTTCGCGTTGCGAACCTCTCCAATAAGCCGTCAATGGCTTGGTGGCGGATTTCAAATGGACATCCTCTTTGGTAGCAAAATTCAATGGCTAATGATGGCTAATCCTCAGTTTTCCTACTAAATGGTTATATTGGTATACCCTATTTTCAGACACACCTACGTCTTGCCAAAAAGGATCCAGCAAAGATACCCATCTCAACCCTTCGTCGTTGCGATCCTCACTGCCTTTTTTTGTTTCTTTGGATCTATGCGCTCTTGTCGCGCCAAAAGCCTTTGTTTCCGCGGGTGCTGAAATGGCTCGCTTCTTGTTCCGTTTCTTCTTGGTCCTTCTATCCCCCTCAAGAATGATATCATAGGTTTTGCCCCATCCCACTTTAGCACACCATAGATACCATAGCATTCAGCCCATGCCTGGAATGTCACAGCCAGCAATGGACCCAAAATGAATAGATATCAGAATAGATCCATTCCATCAGGCTTTCAGTTAGGGAGTCTCTACATCATCTACATCAAATGTATCAAATATAGATCAAACACACACACACACATATATATATATGATATATATGTATACTATCAAATATGATCGATTGAAGGGATTAACACTTGAAAACATCATTTGGTGGAAAATCATCTACAAATGAACGGAACCAATATAGGGGCGATACTGTAGATTATATAATCAATGTTCACTGGGAACGGCCCCGGCTCGAAATCATATAGCCCGGAGGAGCGACCAAATAACCAACCAGAATTTTGAGTTCAGAATGATGTCCCAATTTTGAACCGTGCCCATATTTGATGTTTCAATCAGGTGGAAAAAGGGAGTGACCATTTTTTAGAATCATCCAATGTTACAATGTTCTAAAAAAAAATCACTGGGACATTGATATCATGTAGAACTGCTATACCTTCCGCAATTAAGAAATCAACGTCTGGAAATCAACTACTGGTTGAATAGCTTGCTCACATCATCCAACTTCCAAGTTTGAGCCATAGCCATTGGTATCTACCTGGTAAAATACCAACTTTGATTGCAAAAACATGCAAAAACCAATGATTAGATGATCCAAAACCAATCTTTTGCCAAGTTGGATTATGCAAACCCATCCGTATAGCAATACGACAATCAATTTAGAACATAATGTTCTTTTGACCAGAAATTAGATGGACATCAACTATGTCCAAGTTTCAGCACTTGGCCATTTCTGCGTACCAACCAATCAGAACAAAATATAATAGCATAATTCCATGATTCTCATTCCCATTCATCATCCAGGTTTTTTCCTGCTTAACTGGCTCAACTCAATCCACTAACCTGAAAAGTGCTGTTTTGGGATAGCTCAACTACTAAAATTCCCAATCCATAACCATATCCAAAGTTACCATTATAATCCATAGTTCGATTTTTTTTTTCATATTGTTTCCCGTTGAATTCACCATCAGACACCCGCGTCAAGGCTCACATACCTCGCGCGCGCGAAGGAATCCTCCAAGACGCTGACTCCGTCGCAGGAGCCGAGCCACGTCAGCTGGTCGTCACTCCGCAGCCCGTCGGGCTCTAAGAGCTTCGCGATGTCGGAGACCTGTGGAGGAATTCTTTGGGGAAACGCTGGATTTCGATAGGGAAATCTGTTTGACATCTTGGTGGACAACCATGATTTTAGATCATGTCCTATGTTTTTTCATCTTGGGGGATTTTGGTGAGGGGAATGTTACGAGAACAATTCAAAGATATTGACAACATTTATATTGATGTATATTGGGGTTTTTAGCTTTCCCAGAAATTTATGTAGGGCGTCACCTGAGAAGAATGATGAAACTAGGATTTTGACCATCAATAGTATCCGATACCTGAGGTTTAATCATCAAAATAGCGTGTACATACAGTAGTCACCGAAATCCGGATTCGACTGCAAAATGATCCAAATGTGCGCTTCTGAAGGGCTTTTCAATCTTGGACCCCCCACCTTGGCCAATGGCCGCGGCAAGCCTCGCAAGTAGCTACGCACCTTTTCATCTAAGTTTGATGGCACCTGGACAAGCTCCCCTTCGCCTTCGCCGAGGCCTGCCTCGGTTTCTACAGGCCGGAGGGGCCGGGGCTGGAATGTGAAGAGGTAGTAGATGGTGTCACGCCGGATCTTCCCAATCATCACCTGAAAGGTCTTGTAGGCCTCAAGTTTGTATTCCACCAAGGGGTCCCTCTGGCCATAACTCCTCTGGGTGCTTGAAGTATTGGGAAAATGTGCTGGTCAATTGGGGATCATCATCCCAACTATGTTTTTCACATCTTTTCACAATAAAAAATCCCCAAATATGATCAAACCATCAAAAAAACACCGAACAAATGCACAGAATCCAGTCCTCAACTTGGAGTAATTTCTTAGATTCGTCATGAATTTCAAATGTCTTCGCCAGTAGTTGTCGATCTGCATCAAGAGCACCTGCCGATACACTGCGCTACTGAGCTCCGGCGCATCCTCATCGATGCGGCTGGCTTTTCGCTTCATGGCATCCAAAGCGCCCTGCTGAATCCAGCGGGTCATTTCCTGGTAGACACCCAAAGAACCCCAAAGAACCCCAAAGAACATGCCAGGCAGTTGGGAGCATCACATTTTTTTGGATTTGTTGGGTGGAGAAAAGAAGTAATTATCAAGTATATAGTTTGGTTGAGGGCCTCCGCCTTGCTCTTTTGGTGGAAAAAATCTTTGAAACGACTAACATTGACCATCACTGCGCATTCCCCGCCTGGTTTATCAAAAAAAAAAACGTTGGAGGGCAGTCCTATGATGGTTGGCTGTACCCATTTTCAACGCATGGCTGACTAGATGAAACCCAAAAGTGGTGGTCGGTTACCGGGGCCACATAAACTTAAACCATAAGACAAACACTGTAGATGACACATTTGTGCCATAGTGCCGCAATAGTAAACTTAGTAAACCACACCATATGGATTGACGGTTAGCATCCATAATCATCCATCAAAGATGGTTAAATCATTGGGGGGTGGATCATCTCAGCATTTTCATGTCCAGCTTCCTCCATTTTTTCGGCTTCGCCTTGGCCTTCCCAGTGCTGCAGCTCCTCCACCGTCACCGACCAGGATCCAGTGAACCAGGCCGAGAGTTTCGTGGCCAAACGCTTCAGAGGCCACGAAGCGACGGGACCGGCTTCCCCACAGAGCTGCTGAACCAATTCAGACATGCTCTCCTCAAAGTGTCCCCACTGGTAGTGAAGTCATCTTTAAACATCGAGTCATCGAGGGATAGTTGATTCTTAGAAGGATAGTTGATATCATTATTGATGATAGTTGTATTATAACTAAATTAATGTATAATTGTTAATGTTTTGTGTGTGTGTGTGTGTCATGTTGCTCAATTTTTCTATGGAAGCCAGACTGTCTCAAAGGGTTGGTCTGAAAATGGAGACCGGACATCGCTGTCTGAAGACAAAAACCACCTTTTTGGTGCTTCCCCAACATGTTCAAACCAAACCATATTGTTGGTTTTGAGGCCTATTCCATTGCCAATATTTATCTATCTGATTATCTATATATATATATATACTGGTTGGTGGTTTTAACCATCTTGAAACATATTAGTCAATGGGAAGGATTATCCCATATATTATGGAAAATAAAAAATGTTTGAAACCACCAGCCAGATATATATAATAATTATATATATACACATGTATATCACCATCTCCAAACAAAATCATTCAACAAAATCCATATGTGGTTAAACCAATAATAAACATTTTTACGTGTGGTATCTTTAACCATTCCCAAATGGGCAGTTTATTATCAATTATTGTTTCAACATGTTTTAACCACATTATAAACAAAGCATTTCCCCATCCAACCCCCAGCCGTTTCCTCACAGAACTTCTGCAGGGACCTCAGTACCTCTGCATCGCTGTCCAGCAGTGCCTTGCGCCGCAGCGCGTAGATCACTTGCCGCTGCTGGTCCAGCACCTGGTCGTACTCGAAGACATCTTTGCGGATGCCGAAAAAAAAGCTTTGGACCTCACAACCGGTGCCGAGAAAAGGATGTAAAGATATGGAAAGCTCCGAAATTTCACAGGTGACATGTAAAGTTCATTGAGTTGCTTCATTTGTTTGATGGGAACGGAGAGTTGAATCATCCAGATTCTTCAGGATGAATTGCAAAATCCTGTTCAGTCCCAATCGATCCCAACGGATTCATTGATAAACCCTTGCTGATTGGGTTTGCCCCCGAAGGAGTTTTCCACATTACTATTCAAATTGGCACCCCCTATTGAAAAACGGGATATTCTTGATCCTGCGCCATCATTTATAGGTGATGTTCCCATTAACTCCCATTAACAGTGGTGATCTTCCATAACAAGCTGTTGAATTACAAATGACATTATATAAATTGCCGGAGGATCCTACAGTGCAACCCGAACATTGGCATTCGCCATTCCACTATAAAGGTTCCATTATTTTCCCATTTCACCATTAAGCCACCATGGTTTGGTTGCTAAACATTCCATTTTCTATTGGAGATTCCAAGATGTTGTCCCCACCTGAGATTGTGCTTCGTCCAAGGCTGCAGACAACAGTGGCGACACGATGGGCACCCCATCCGCGCCACCCATGTCAGCAGTGAGCGTCCGGATGCTGTCGCCTCCAAAGACGCGAAAGACTTTGTCCGCCAAACTCAGGCAGAACCGCGAACTGCCTGGATCACCTGCCACGGCAAAAATCACTGAGACCCGGCATCCCCAAAAAAAGAAGGTGGTTGGGAATTAGCATCATTTAGTATCCCGATTTAGTTAGCAAAAGATAAACATGTTCAAGTAACCATCCAAGGTTGACCGGACATCCGGAAAACTCTTGCTGGTTTTGTTGGAGAAATCATCTGCCACAACTTGGGGCATGTTCCAGCCACGTTCGATCGCCCAAGGTGTGTCTGTGTACGCATGAATATATATATATATATATATATATATGTATATTATATATATATATTATATATATATATATATATATTATATATTATATATATATTATATATATTATATATATATTATATATATAGATATATAGTATGTAGCTTTTCCATGGCCTCAAAACTGGTTGAATCTTTTTGGGGTGTAATTCAATTGGGGCGATGCACCAAAGGAAGGGATAGCAACCAACAGAAGTGAGGTATAGTGAGGTGATGATGCACTGATGTATTTAGGTGGTGCCCCACGGGTAGCCAAGTTGGTTTATAACTAGATTCGCTAGGTTTTAATGGTGACTATAGCTCTCTCTCCCTCTATATATATATATACATAATAATTTAATATCTATACATATATATATATTATATATATTATATATCTATGCATAATATACGTATAATATATAGTGTATAATATATCTGGTATTGTGATTGGTATTGTGGATGTGGTTTTTTTTCCATCTTTCGCAAAGAAACGTTCCCCCGAGTTCCCATTCTACAGGTCATGAGGCTACCCCCACTTATCTCATCCCATTTTTGGATGGGGATTCTCCATGAAATAAACCATCCATTTGGGGTAATGTGGGTAAAACAATGCCACTTTTACCATCCCCCAGTCACCACCATGTTTATAGGTGGTATGGTTACCATTCGCGGTCGTGGGTGGTTTATGCCATTGTTTTACCCACATTTCTATAGTTTATGGCCAGTCACTTGTGGTCTATAAACTCTGGTTAACTCTGATTTATGGCCACTATTAAAGTACCTAGACCCTCCATGATAAAGATTTATGGTTGAAGTACCATTGTTATATATGATTTTTAGGTACCATATGACTAATGGATGATAATTACTATAGCATTTCAACAATGGTTACCCTCTGGTCAACTATATCACATAACGGAAAATCACCATGCTATTAGTGGGTAAATCATGGTAAATCAACTATAAATAGCCATTTTGAGTGGGAAAATCACCATTTTTAGTGGGTAAATCACCATTTTTCGTGGGAAATTCCCCCATGGCGCCACGGGTTCCTTTGTGGCGGCGACCTTGGCGCCCCGCACGGCCCCGCAGCTGCCGATCGATGCGTTGCGACTCGTGGCGCTCGGTGCCCAAAACCTGCAGACCGCCCAGCTGCGCCACGCGGAGAGATTCGTCGGAACAGGAGAGACCCAGCTGCTGACAGGCCTGGCAGCGAGAACATGGATATAGTGACTAAGTGGATCTAAATGGCAGTGTGTCAAAACCTTGTACCCCCGGTGAACATCAAAATAGCTGGTCAATGGATGTTGATCCCATTAAAAATGGTATTAATAGGTATTGATCCATACCCATATCCCCAGAAAATATGGCCTTATATGGATTTATATGGTACAGTAACTCCATCTGTTGGATCCTGGAATGGCCATTGATGGCAGGGAGAACATGGATATAGTGACTAAGTGGATCTAAAATGATCTAAATGGCATAAGATCCTGTCTGGATAAATGGGGATAAATGTGATGTATAGATTGAGATGGATATAACTATAACTTGGCAATTGGCATAAGATTCTGACTGGATTTTAGATGGAGAAGAACATCTAGAAACTGGGAGAACTGGATTTTCAATGGGGAAAAACATCTAGAAACTGGGAATAACTGGGTGATGTGTTATGGGAATATCATGGGATATATATAAGTATGAGCAATCTGATATTTGGGTCCGTCTAATGGCGCCCCCTAATGAGGAAAACGATGATTGCCTGTGGAATTTGGGGATACCCCTTGTTTTTCTCAGACAAACCCATATATTTCATGTTGATGAGACTGTACGGTTTTAGCAACAAAAGAGAATCAAGATGAATTAAGTGACCAGATTCACCGAGGTGTAGCCCATAAACAATGCCCAAAGTCAGCAAAAGCTTGGAGTTCGATGGGACGGTTCACCCAATTCTTTCCAGCTTCGAACCCCTGCCTTGCTGTAAACTGTCTGCAAGGCGTGCAAGGAATCTCGGTAGGCCACAACGGTCAGGGCTTGCGGATCCTCGATGCCGTCACACACCGCCGCCATCACCGCCTCCAATTGAGCACTGGGATTGCTATGCACCACAGCACTGGCAGCCTGCGACATCTCTTCTTCAATTTCTTCGGGAAGGTCTAAGCAGAGGGCCAAGGATACCTCTTCCTTGCGACCAAAGGCTTCAACCAATGCCGCCTGCAAATGTAGTTTAGCCATGCTTTTGGCATCACCTCCCAGCACGATGTCTGTCCCCCGGCCTGCCATGTTAGTGGAGATAGTCACAGCACCTAAGCGCCCACCCGCTGCAATGATTTCGGCCTCCCGGGAGGCGTTCTCCGGCTTGGCGTTCAGGAGGTAGTACGGGACACCTGAGTCCACCATACACGTCAACCATCGTCAACACATCTCATACTAGTTCACCGAAAAATGCTCAGATGTTGAATCGTTGTAAGTACGAAAAAACAGAACATCGATTAAACTCTAATCAGATCTTCGAAAAACTATCGAAATAGGTGTTTCATGGTGTTTCTCAAATTGTTCCGGACAATACCCCAAAACCATGAGTTTGCCCCGTTAATCATGCCCTTCTTGTTGATGACTTTGGGGTCCCCCATTTCAAGAACCATTGGAATCTCTAGAGTTCCCCGCCTTCTGCCTCCAAGTGCCTTGCCAAACGCTCCGAATTTTCGATGCTCGTGGTGCCGACCAGCACCGGGCGCTGAAGGCTGTGTGCTTCGCGCACCGCGCGCACCACAGCGGACCATTTTCCCTCTTCGCTGGTGTAGACTTCGTCGTCCTCATCACGTCGTTGGCACGGCTTGTTGCTGGGAATGGGACTCACCTTCCAGGGGACAGCCAAAAGATCTCAAAGTTTCATGGTTGGCCAAAGACTGCCAAAAATCATGGCATTAAAAGACCAGGAATTGACCAAGGAGCAAACATAGGCCTATAATTATTATAGATGCCCATACCAAACAAATCAAAACAATGAAATAAATGCCATGTTATAGTGACTTTCGATAGTCTTTCAATTCGTTTGGCCTCAAATGATGTCCAACTCATGGCTCACCAGCTTGAAACCCAGCCTTCAAATCGTAGATGCTCTCAAACTCATCCTTTTCGGTCCAGGCGGTCCCCGTCATTCCGGCCAGTTTCTGGTATAAGCGGAAGAGGCATTGGTAACTGATGGAGGCCAAAACGATGGCCTCTTTCGAAATTGGAACACCTGGCAAAGTTGGATCGTATCAACCTGTTGGATCACTAATGATATGGATATTTTAAGATACCTACTGTGGTTGGAAGAAATCCTGCATCACCTTGGATGGTTGAAACCCTATAAATAATGGGATAACCACTTATCAACTGGTGCAGGATTTCTTCCATCCACCGCATGTTCAAGAGCAAAATAGTTTTATTTTCGCCCCTCTTGTGCATATAACCATAATTACTCATAGTCCTCACTGATCAAATTTGGCGTTGGCAGTTTGATACACACGAATAGGCACACTTTTTTCAGCAATCACAGTAGACGCATTACCTCATCTCAATAGTTCATGAACCATACGATGTGTAAACGCCATAATTGGGCCGCACTATATGTAACCATCAACTCATCTGAAATGTTCAGTGGACTAATTGGTAATGTGAGACGCTATGGATCATCATACTCTACGGGATCATCGGGGATCAAAAAACCCAACTTCTTCACTGATCCGACCCAGCGGGTCAATCCTCATCACCATCAACCTGTGAAAAAAAAGGCCCCCAGCTTGGCGCTGTGAGATTCACGTTAAAACCTATGCATGGCCGTAAAAGGCCATGGAATTCAATTCTGTGAAATTGCCGTTTTTAATCATTCTATGTATCCCACACCATTCCTGATTACCATAGATGACCATATTCCATGGGGAAAAAATCCTAAAAAAGATCCCATCGTTCCAGTATCACTGTTAAACTCCGGTTGAACCTCGTTGCATCCCTTTCCATTCCACCATGGTTGTACTCAATATCGCCCTTTCAGGAAAATAGAGGGGCCAGTCTGGTATACCATTTATAATATGTTATAATCATCTACCTATTGCTTGTTGAATGTAGGGAATCATCTATTAACCAATGGAGAAAGGACATCGTTGTAATGAGGGTAAAACAATGCCATGTTTACCATCCATGACTGGGAATGGCAACCATACCACCTATAAACATTGTGATGACTGGGGGATGGTAAAAGTGGCATGTGCCCGCATTAATGAATATCATATCCAGTTATAATGATTATCTATCATTGGATAATGATTATAATTTTAATAATGATTAGCCTCTGGTAAACATACAAAAAACTATGGAAAATCACCATTTTTAATGGGTACCCTCTGGTAATTTAACATAGCTATTGAAAATGACCATTTATAGTGGATTTTCCCATTAATCATGATGATTTTCCATAGCTATGTTAAATTAGCAGAGGGTAAATCAACCATCAATGGCCATTTTCAATGGCAGTTTCTGCGAGTTGGTTCCCACCTTCTTTCGCCTCAATGGCCTGTTGCAGGCCATCGCTCCAGCTGCGGCCCTCCACCGGCCGCCCCGTGAACTCGTCCACCACCACGACCTGCGCCTCGCGCACGAGGTACTGACGTTCCCGGACGTAGAGCTCTTTGGCAGTCAGGGCATTCACAACCTGGGAGCTGGTGGTAGATGTCTCAGTGGGATATTTTCTGGATCTAAAATCTCTCTCTCTATCTCTATCCATCCATCCATCCATCCATCTATCTATCTACATGTATGTAATCTTTGTTTATATATATATATATAGTATACATATCCTGGCGGCTCTGTAGAAGTTAAGGAATTCAAACATCGCACGGATCGCACTGAAAAACCCAACATATTCCCACAAGATTCAGTGACGCAGGCTACGGGCATCCTATGGATAGACCGGGTCCAAGAAAGATTCCAAGAGCTGCGAAGAATGAACAAGACCAATACCCATGGAAATCCTAAGTGGTTTCCCAACATTCGACTGGTGGATCACCTGCATGAAACCCATCAAAACATGCTGTTTTGTCATCTTTTAAAGTCCTAAAACTTCAGGTTTCAAAAATCGCATCATCTCCAAGCAACATAAGGTGCCCACGGATCTTGAGGATCATATAAGTCCCGGATCCCCAGAATCTGGCTGATCTTCTCTTCCCCAAGCTCCGTCAGGGTGCAGGTCTTCTCCTTTTCCAGCACCGTGTAATCCGTCGAAGGTACCAAGTCGGAGGCCAGTGCCAGGGCGGTGCTGTACTTGGTGGATGGAACCTCCTGGCGATGGAGGACGTTGAGAAAGACGTTGGATGGGAGAGATTGAATTCTCTGAATATGTTAAGTTATATGAGTGACTTCTATTTAAAAAGGCATCACTGCAGTTAGAACATCCTGCCAAGTGAAAAAACGATTCGACAAGTCTTAAATCTTAAGCCCGTACTATTGGGGGTGGAAGCCTTTCCGCAGTTAGTAGTTAGTCTCACTGGGTCACATCAGCCCATTCATTCTTGGGGGATGGACCTCAAGAAATTACTGCTCTGGTTTTGCTGAAAATGGGTCACCTCAAAAATCACCCAAAATCCACGGTAAAATAGCCATCTTGGGCTTAAATTCCCCGTTTTCAAACAAACCCATGCATCATCATAATGGGTAGTTATAATGTTATAGAGTCTATCCCATTATATTCCCAACTTCCGATCAAATCCCCATTTACAGATGACAGTTATTTCCCCATTGATTCTAAATCTCAAGAACTGCCAGCCCACTCCTGTTGCGCCGACACCACTAAGGGCGTGCGCCCCTCATCAATCAGCACCGAGTCGGCTTCATCGACAATGGCACAGTGAAAGGCCGTGTGCTGTCGAAGGCGCAAGTCGCTCGGCAGCTTGGCCATCTGGTCGCGAAGATAGTCGAAACCCAACTGCTGGTTGGTCACATAGGTGACGTCGCATCTGGAGGAAGGTGGTTGTGAGTAACATGCGAAAAAAGGGAAAAAAGGCAACCATGAGTATCTGGCTGGTGGTTTCAAACCCTCTGAAAAATATGAAAGTCAATGGAAGGATGACATCCCATATATGAAATGGAAAATAAAAAATGTTCCAAACCACCAACCAGGTATGTATCTATTATGTTGAGCATTGTCTTGGAAATGATGTCCAAAATGTGTGGAATCGAAACCAGCCCGATCCCTGAAATCGCTCATGATTTGGCTTTGTCTTACGGGACATGCCCAAATTTTTATGGTTTTTCATCATTTTAGCACATTTTAGCCATTTTTGGGGGATACCCCTTTTTTTGGGGGGATACCCCTTTTTTTGGGGGGGATACCCCTTTTTTTTGGGGAATACCCCGTTTTTTGGGGGGATACCCTGTTTCCAGACACTCTCAAATATTACATGGTTGTTTATATCCCATGATGTTCCTCGTAAATCACCATTTACAAATGATTTCCCCCATCTTTTCCGAATACATCTCCCATTCACAGCAATAGATTCATGATTAAAATAGGCCCCCAAAAATATATAATCTATATTCCTATAGTAAATCCCATAGTAAATCTATATTCCTATAGTATAACATAGACCCGGGCAAGCCGGCGGCGGAAGTTTCCCAAACATAAATGACCTATAGTTCAAAGACACCCTGTCCCGACCGTGTCCTTCCCTCGACAACCGTTTGATTTTTGCAGCGAGAGACGAAGCAAAGTCTTCACACTCCACACTCCACACTTCACACTGCACTCTTCGCACTTCACAACACTTCACACACACTTCACACTTCACAGTCCACACTTCACACTTCTCACTTCTCACTGCTTCCTTCACACTCCAAACCTCACACTTCACACTTCACACTTCACACTGCGCTCTTCGCACTCCAAACTGAAACTTCACACTCCACACTTCACACTCCACACTTCACACTTCTCACTTCTCACTGCTTCCTTCACACTCCAAACCTCACACTTCACACTTCACACTGCGCTCTTCGCACTCCAAACTGAAACTTCACACTCCACACTTCACACTCCACACTTCACACTCCACACTTCACACTTCAGACTTCACACTTCTCACTGCTTCCTTCACACTCCAAACCTCACACTTCACACTTCACACTTCACACTGCGCTCTTCGCACTCCAAACTTAAAACTTCACGCTCCACACTTCACACTTCTCACTTCCCACTGCTTCCTTCACACTGCACACTTCACACTGCACTCTTCATGCCCCACACTTCACACTGCTCTAAACCTACGTGCAACAAAAAAACACTAGCGCCAAAATGGAGAAAATCTGCTAACAAATCCATTTCGCAGCCTTCATGCAGCCATTCCAAGACGATGTACGAGATCCAGCTGCAAAAGACATTAGGCATGCAGCCAAAGCAAGAAGCAACCTTGACACAGCCATTCCAATGCGATCTGCGGAGACTGAGTTGCAAAACACAAGAGAACTACGCGCAATGGCATCGGAAATTGTAGCTCCAAAACCGGATCTCGACGCCAGAGCGAAAAAAAGACGATTTTGAAGCACTTTTTAAAAGGATTTTTAGAAGGAAAATCGCTAGCGCCAAAATGGAGAAAATCTGCTGACAAATCACTGTCGCAGCCTTCATGCAGCCACTCCAATACGATTTACGAAGTCCAGCTGCAAAAGACAATAGTATTACGCATGCAGCCACAGCATGAAGCAACCTTGACACAGCCATTACAATGCGATCTGCGGAGACTGAGTTGCAAAACACAATAGAACTACGCGCAACGGCGTCGGAAATTGTATCTCCAAAACCGGATCTCGACGCCAGAGCGAAAAAAAGACGATTTTGAAGCACTTTTTAAAAGGATTTTTAGAAGGAAAATCACTAGCGCCAAAAACGCATTTCGTGCGAGACTTCCTTCAAAACTCCTTGACGCAGCCATTCCAATGCGATCTGCGGAGACTGAGTTGCAAAACACAAGAGAACTACGTGCAATGGCGTCGGAAATTGTAGCTCCAAAACCGGATCTCGACGCCAGAGCGAAAAAAAGACGATTTTGAAGCACTTTTTAAAAGGATTTTTAGAAGGAAAATCACTAGCGCCAAAATGGAGAAAAATCTGCTAACAAATCACTGTCGCAGCCTTCATGCAGCCACTCCAATACGATTTACGAGATCCAGCTGCAAGAGACATTACGCATACAGCCAAAGCAAGAAGCAACCTTGACGCAGCCATTCCAATGCGATCTGCGGAGACTGAGTTGCAAAACACAATAGAACTACGCGCAATGGCGTCGGAAATTGTAGCTCCAAAACCGGATCTCGACGCCAGAGCGAAAAAAAGACGATTTTGAAGCACTTTTTAAAAGGATTTTTAGAAGGAAAATCACTAGCACCAAAATGGAGAAAATCTGCTGACAAATCACTTCCGCCGCAGAGGTAGATCATCGAGGTTCGGGGACGGACTTTGTATGGAAAAACATAGGGTTTCGTGCATCTGCTATCTCTCAAAGACGCATTTCGTGCGAGACTTCCTCCAAAACTCCATCGGCAACTCATCCACCAGCACCACTTGCAACCCCATTTACAATGCGGGAACGATCCTACAGTTGCAAATCACAATGGAATTCTGTCGACCACACATGCACGAAAAACAGTTGAAACCCCATTTACAATGCGGAACCGATCCGAGACCGATCCGAGAATATCCGAGCATGATCCGACCACACACGAGACCGTCTCGCACCCGTCGCACCGCAGAGGTAGATCATCGAGGTTCGGGGACGGACTTTGTATGGAAAAACATAGGTTTTCGTGCATCTGCTATCTCTCAAAAACGCATTTCGTGCGAGACTTCCTCCAAAACTCCATCGGCAACTCATCCACCAGCACCACTTGCAATCCCATTTACAGTGAGGGAACGATCCTAGAGTTGCAAATCACAATGGAATTCCATCAGCAACTCAGCCACCAGCACCACTTGCAACCCTATTTACAATGCGGGAACGATCCTACAGTTGCAAATCACAATGGAATTCTGTCGACCACACATGCACGAAAAACAGTTGAAACCCCATTTACAATGCGGAACCGATCCGAACATGATCCGAGAATATCCGACCATGATCCGACCACACACGAGACCGTCTCGCACCCGTCGCACCGCAGAGGTATAGATCATCGAGGTTCGGGGACGAACTTTGTATGGAAAAACATAGGCTTTCGTGCATCTGCTATCTCTCAAAAACGCATTTCGTGCGAGACTTCCTTCAAAACTCCATCGGCAACTCATCCACCAGCACCACTTGCAATCCCATTTACATTCAGGGAACAATTTCTTTGCTAACTCTTTCTGTGACTAACTCTTTCCCTCACTAACTCTTTCTTTGACTAACTCTTTCCCTGACTAACTGTTTCTTTGCTAACTCTTTCTTTGACTAACTCTTTCCCTCACTAACTCTTTTTTTGACTAACTTGTTTCTTTGCTAACTCTTGCTTTGACTACCTCATATATCCTGACTAACTCTTTCTTTTACTAACTCTTTCCCTCACTAACTCTTTCTTTGACTAACTCTTTCCCTGACTAACTGTTTCTTTGCTAACTCTTTCTTTGACTAACTCTTCCCTCACTAACTCTTTCTTTGACTAACTCTTTCCCTGACTAACTGTTTCTTTGCTAACCCTTTCTTTGACTAACTCTTTCCCTCACTATCTCTTTCTTTGACTAACTCTTTCCCTCACTAACTCTTTCTTTGACTAACTCTTTCCCTGACTAACTGTTTCTTTGCTAACTCTTTTTTTGACTAACTCTTTCCCTCACTAACTCTTTCTTTGACTAACTCTTTTCCTGACTTACTGTTTCTTTGACTAACTCTTTCTTTGACTAACTCTTTCCCTGACGAACCCTTTCTTTGCTAACTCTTGGTTTGACTAACTCTTTCCCTGACGAACTCTTTCTTTGCTAACTCTTTCTTTGACTAACTCTTTCCCTGACATTCTAAAAGTCCGTAACACGGAAGTTTCTCCCCCTAAACTTCCTTTGATCAGAATATATGTTAGAAAAGGATAACTATGAAACAAGAATATGCAATAATAATATCTATATATATATATGATAACTATAACTATAACTATATAAATATATATATATAGTTAATACTAATAACTATTAACTAACTATTATAAAAGAACGGTTTTCTCAGGCACGGGTTGCTATCGCGCCACCTTCAACGATGGAATCCGCAACAGCATCCGCTGCGATTTGTTCTTCGTGAAACTGCGGCTCTTGGAGGCGGGGACGGGAAAATTTCGGAGGTTTCCATGGCCATGGGGGATCCCCAAAAATGGATGGCTGGTTGCTGGTTGGTGGTTGAAATGTATGGGGTAATGATGGTTAATGATGGTTAATAATGGCTAATAATCACTGGTTGGTGGTTTTAAAGATGAATTTTATTTTCCATTGAAAATCACCATATGATTCATGACATGAACCTTAGAATATCTGGTTGATGGTTTCAAATATTTTTATTTTCCATCATATATATGGGATGTCATCCTTCCCATTGACGAAACTCATATTTTTAAAGATGGTTATTGCACCACCAACCAGATCATCATCAACCATCATGAGTCATCATGAATCACCATTATTATGATCATTATTAACCATTATTAACCATTGTTTAATCATGATACACCTATTATAACCAACCAGATGTTTCTATCTTTTCGGGATTGCTACTTCTTCATGTCAACCCTGGGGGTCCCATTCGAGGATGATCACTAGGGTAAACCATGTGGGTAAAACAATGTCATTTGGACCATCCCCCAGTCAT
The DNA here is from genome assembly GCA_947184155.2 of Cladocopium goreaui. Lineage (NCBI taxonomy): Eukaryota > Dinophyceae > Suessiales > Symbiodiniaceae > Cladocopium > Cladocopium goreaui. Next base: position 37,041 of record CAMXCT020003120.1, on the reverse strand, counting down.
CACCATAAATAGGTGGTATAAAGCATTCCCAAATGGGTTGTTTATGGCATCGTTTTAGCCACATTTAATGGAAAACCTCATGAAAATGGATGATTTAGGGGTACTCCTATTCTAGGAAGCCTCCATTTGGAGGATTGAATTTGAAGGAACACCCATGAAAAAAAACACGCTTCATGGGAATACAAAATGATGATACCACTAGATATTTTTTGAGGGCAACCTTCTCAAAACTTTTGAAAACGGAAAACATTGGAAAATCATTGATAAAACGGGGACAGAATAGGAAATAACAAACCAGCCCAAATGGTAGGTTTACATAGGTTTATGGCAGTCAGGGTTTACCACATCATTTGTATAGCTTGGGGTTTTGCTGCTAAGCATCAGCAGTGTGCAGATGGGTTGCAGAGAGGGATCTTCTTCGATGCAGAAAATTGCCGATGGTGGCATTGGCATCACTTCGGTGCATCCCCAAAACCAAAAAGAAACCACCAACCCAACCCGAAACCACTGGTAAACTACGAGGCGGTGCCCCTCCAGTTTTGAGTCGGTTTATAACCACATTAAATATCAACTAGTTCGTGATAATTACATATAATTACCATAATTCATGAAGGATATTGGAGTTATTTGCACCAACTTTGCTAACTATGGGGCACCACCTATAGTACCCATAGCTGATAGTATTACCATTGATATCCAATCAATTTGTATATCAACTTTACATAACTCCCACATATTACCACATATTACCACATCAACAAAAAAGGTTGTTTCCTGAAATGGTGGTACCCCAATAGCTGGATGGTTTATTTCAGGGAAAAGCCATCTATAAATGGATGATGACTGGGGGTACCCCTATTCCAGGAGACCCCCAAATATGATTAGTAGTGGTTAACAACCATCAATAATTCAAACTATATATGGTTAACTAACAATAATCATGATTAACTAGAATGGTTAACTTATGATCATCAACAGTATTAGCCCTAGTTATCAGGGTTTTAACAATATATCATGGTTAATATCATGATTCAAATTAAGCATCAATATTTTTTCAACCTGTTGGTTAACCATATTAATACCCCATAATCATCAACTAATCCAAAAGTCACGTGGCGTCGGATCGCCAGGCCGGATCGCAAGCGCGCTTTCACATTGGTGCCTCGGATTGTGTCGAGGACTCGGGTTCGGAGTCGATGAACGAAGGTCTCAGTTATTGTTTTCGGAGATAAAAATGGGATGTTACAGGATATCATACAATATTTCTATTTAATATCTGATAAATGTCTATAATATATATATATATATGTATATGGTTGGTGGTTTGGAACATGAATTTTATTTTTCCATATATTGGGAATAAACATCCCAACTGACTTTGATATTTTTTCAGAGGGGTTGAACCACCAACCAGATATTGTTATATCTAATAAATGTATATATATATATATGTATAATGTTAAATTGCCCCTAACAGGTATGTAATGTGGGGGGGCTAAGCAACAATGATGGGGATAGAAATGCTGTATCCAACAAGGTTTCAGAAACAAACATGAAGCTGCAGAATCAACCATTGGATCGAATATGGGATCGTATACAATGTGGCAATATTGGATATTCAAATGCTACTACAATACAATACCGCACGGGATATTTTAATGGTACCATGTGGCAATCAAATGTTGCTGGAAAATCCTGAACTTAATGAAAGTTTATAGCTGGGAAAAATCATCGAACTAAATGGAGGATGGTTCCACTGCCAGGTGTGACTACCGGAGGGTAGCAACATTTGGTTGTTTGAAAAAAAGGGGCCACCTACTTATTCCATCCAAAGTCAACATGATTTAAATATCCCAGGTCTTGAATGTTGATGGATTTACCCTCTGGTAAACTAACATAGCTATTGAAAATGGCCATTTATAGTTGATTTTCCAAATAAAAAATAAACATGATTATTTTCCATAGTTTTGTTAGTTTACCAGAGGGTAAATGAGTTTATAACATTTTTCCACCAATGTCTCTGGATGAATTTGATCATTACCGAAATCGTCGCGATGTCACGATGTCACTGGAATCATGGAAATGGGATTGGGGTAACTATATATCAACAAGCCCGATAATTGCGGGGTAGTGAATGATTGTAATTTATCAATCCTAAAAAAATGTATACACATATAAGAACATATATATATATAATGACTGTATATACACACATGGATTCTGTACATTCGTAAAACAATAGTCAAACAAATATAGTCAATAGTATACATAATATGTATATTTCTATATACATAGGATAAAATTACATAAATATATATATGTATGTATGTATGTATGTATGTATGTATACTTCTACATATACACATACATATATATATATACATCAGTCAGTTTGGAAATGTATATGTATAAATACTGATATGTATATTTATATATACCAGTATTTATCAGTGTGTACCAATTTGTGTATATATATATATGTACTATCAAACATGTGCTTTGTGTTTATAGCATCAATGTGGCTTCAGCCTGGTTTTGTGCAAAAACAATGTCCACTTATAACTGGGGTGGTTGTTATATTGTTAACAAGTCAGCATAACGTAAGTGGATTTAACAATCACTTTTGTTATTTACTTGTGGTGTGAACTAAACAGTGATTGTTAAGTCATCTATAACTATAATTTAAATCAGTCTAGAACTTTGATGATTGTGATACCATTGTTTTAATCTATATTTGATTAGGTTAACCCAACTTTCAAAATAAGAATTAAAATGCCAATAGTATCCAATAGTGATAACTGGATAATGATTGTAGGTTATATATAATCCAACTATTTGTGCAACAGTTACAGTTTCAGTAGTTGTTTATCCCGGTTATAATTTTCATGAGTGATAAATTATAGTAATCATAGTAATATCCAATAACCACTTGTCGTGGAAGATCTGAACCAGACGCAGCACGTTGTTGGTTAGCTGTGAGGGTAAGCCGTAACTTGGCAATGCTGCCATTACATGAACAACAGAAAAGTTATGTTTTACAAAGAGTTCGGAGATTCGATACGTCATTTTTTCCCAATTTGAAGTTACACATCTTCAACCCGCACCATCAACGGGAGCATCAGTGGTCGATGCCTTGCAACAAAAAATATACATATCGATTGGTTCAATCAGACTCGAATCAAGACTTGGACATAAGAACAAACCTACCGTCTGAGCCATTGCCGAAGGATGCTTGAGGTCGTTGATGCTATTTTGAGTCCAGAAAGAGATGTGTTGATACAGGGTGCGATCCAGCTAATTGCTACGACAGTTGCAACTGCATTGCTCTCTTGCAGACAGAAAACTTTCACATGGACAGATTTTGACCCTTCAAAGCATACACGTTACCAAACACGTTTGAATAAGTTGCAGAATAAAAAACGATGAACATATGTGTGTGATGAGAAAGGCCCATCTAGCTTCAATATTTAGCTCTTCAAATGGTGCTTGCTGTCATAGCGAACTGTTCAATTGCCAAAAGGGTAACTGGGGTGAAATAAGCTAAATCCATTGACTACTTCGGATTTCTGTCCCTTTGAAGTCTGAGAGGTTCTCCACAGTGCTGTAGGTTCTCAACCATCATTTTGGTAGCTACATTCTGGGTGATTTGACCAAGTAGTCCACTTGCAACTACTAGATGATGATTTTTCGTCATGATCATCAGCGTCATACTAGTAAACATTGAATCCTAAAACTGGCTAGTTGCAACTCTTCCTACAATGTGAGGCCACCCAGTGATGTTTGTTGGTTTAGATTCGCCCCAGTAACTATAGCTATAACCCAAAGGCTCCTGGGTACCTCCCTACGAGGGTTCTGACCCTCCCCACGAGGGTTCTGACCCTGGACCCTCATGACGAGAGTTTGGGACCCTCAGGAAATCAACCCGACGATCCCACAGGGTCCAGGAGGGTCCAACGATGTCCAGGGGTCAGTTCCTTACCCCTCTTGCGGTCCTATTCATGCTCTTGTCTTTAAATGTTTTGCTCTTGTGACACTTGATACTGCTGCCCCTAAAGTGGCTGGAGCGCAGAGGACATCAGCATAGCTGCCTCTCATTAGTTCGTAGGTGTGCTAGATATTGCTAGCTGGAGAGCATGGAGGTGATGATATGTGGGCATTGGTTCGACACCCAAACATGAGGATGATTTCAAACTCTGAGTCTTATCAACAGCATGGTCCGGATTTGGCCCCAATGATTCCAAATGAGTAAACCAGTGTAGCAGCAACGAGAATCACCCATCGTCAATCCACCCACTTGGATTTATCCCAACATTATGGCCATGATCTACTTATAAGTCGAAAAAGTGTTGGACAGTGTGTTGCATATGTACACCATCCGGTCTATATCTATTATAACTATTACAAAAACATATTCACCATATGAATAAAACAAACAATAAAACAAGGTAAGACACTCTATGAAAACACATTTTTTCAAGTATATCAACTTTGCACATCCGCCCGACTTGCGCTGATAGAATGTGCACCAATACTAAGCTTGTATTTACTGATAGGGTTACATTTTATTGCGCTATGATATTTATTTTTCTGAACGGGCACACTGAGCAGTTCTCCGATAGAATGGCCTTGGAACCAAAAATGGATACGGTCTGCACTTTGTTAGGCGTTGTTGGTAGGGGTCTTCCGGTTTTCCTGATGCCTTCCCGATGCTTTCCGATGCCTTCCCGATGCCTTCCCGATGCTTTCCGATGCCTTCCCGATGCCTTCCCGACGCCTTACCGATGCTTTCCAATGCTTTCCCGGTTGCTTTCCAATGCCTTCCCGATGCCTTCCGATGCCCGTTTCGAGTGCCTTCCCAATACCTTCCCGATGCCTCGCCGATCCCTTCCCCATATTATACCTTTCAAATCCCTTCTTAACTCCTTTGCATGAATCCCTTCCCAGTTAATTATTTTTCTTTCCAACACCCTCCTGCCTCAAGATAAGACATCGGAAAGGCATCGGGAAGCATTCCATCGGAACCTATCGGAACCTCAAAACTGCAGCTTTTGAGGGTCCCGCGCCGCCCAAACATCGGAAAGGCGTCGGAAAGACGTCGGATAGAGTGAGTATAGCACTTATATAGCACAAACAAAAATTGCCGCCACACTCGGAAGAATGGCTGAACCCCGCAAAATGCGACCCTGGCTTTAGTGTGTGCCGATTTGAATACTCTTTAAAAGCTTGTTGCACCTGGCATGTGTCCTGCAATTATGCAATGGATGTTGCTCTGCTTCCAAGCACTTTTCATGGCCAAATCCGTCGTCAAGCGGTACTCACAATATGTAATACTACTTGCTATCCTGTTGTCTTTTTTTTTGCTCGCGCATTTTTTTTTGTGTGTGCGTATATGTTTAATATTGCCTTGCTTGCTCCATTGAACATATGGCAATTCCGTGTTTTGCCCAGATGCCTTCTAGTTCCACCATGTTGGTTTTACACCTCTCAACCACACGCATATTTATTCTTTATCTATTCGAAATAAAGTTTTTACACCGTTGAATTTACTCCTGTCTTCTGCATTCTGCTTATCTCGGTTTCATTCCCACTACTCATGTTTACCTATACAATATAACGATATACTATATAGTACTCAACATTTATAAACAGTACAATATGCATATGCGCGGTATTGTATGGTCTCAAGGTCAGCTCCAAAACTTTACTGGTTTGTCATATGTTCAAAGATTAAAACGACGCATTGGCACCTGATGCACCCTGTAAAGATTGATTTCTTGGCTGGCAACTGTTGTGCCAGTGATATGTCATTTTTGGAGTGTGACATTTTGGCCAAAAAACAGACATTGAAACGGGAACACAAATCACCGAGAAAACCACAGTCTTTCAACTCACGTGGAGGTTTGGGGGTACAGTATCTACTAAACGTTGGCTTGTTTGCAGATGTTTGCAGTGAATACGCAATCTAAGCACTTTTCGTCTTTTTGTCTTGCCATCCAGTATCCAACCCGTTGTGCGACCTTACTTAAGCAAAAGTATCTCCGCGCCATTGATGTCTAAAAACAGGACTGTAGTCCAACATCTTTATAAAACCTGCTCGAGGCTATGTTCATGGTTCTATTGCGAACCTTTCATTTGGATTATTGTTCTGAGAATTTGCAGAAAACTACACACCTATATAAATCAAAAAAATCTCCCGTCGGACCCTCAACACGCTCACCTCGAGGGTCCCTTGCCCCAGGAGGGTCCCAATCATATCGGGAGCGTTAGGGAAGTACTATAAACCATAGTTATTGGAGTTATAAACCTCACATTGTAGTTTTTAAAGCATGTTTTCACCACCAAGCAACGCACACGCCGCACAATATCCGAGGTATTCGTGAGGGCTCCGAATTCAAAGGGACTGCACAGCAGTGTCTTGGCCGCTGGCGGGCAAGCGTTCAAAAGCCTGGTTGGTTCATGATATTATTATTTACTATAGAAAAAGTGTATATATATAATTAGTGATCTAATTATGGTATTAGTTGGGAATTAATACAGTAATACACGTTTTTACATTATATCACTATATTACTATATTACATTATATTACTGTATTCCTCTTAATTACCATATTATTCCCAATATATGACCAAATAACTACCCTTCATATCATCTTGGACTTCTCATCCGGGGAATCCCTGCCATCAATGATGATCAATCCATATCAGAAACACCTACACTCGTTGCCAGCAAGGGCTGGAGAAATCATTGCCTCAGGGGCTGGATTTTTGGTGATATTTTTCAAATCTTACTGGTGCTTAGTAGATATTTCAAGATAACTAGATGGAATGAGGATAATCATGGTGGGCGTATTAACTGAGACAATTATTCTTACTGGTGCTAATCGCAGGGATTTTTCGGGAATGATCCACTGGCTAACTATCAATAACTTTCTCAGCAACCCCCATTCCCATCCATTCCCTACGTTTAGCACCAGTAAGTTATCCGATGTAACCCCCCTTGTACCTGGGGTGTTTGGAGCAACCCTGTAAAATGATGGTTTTCGTAGATGGATAGGTCATGATAGGTCGGTAAATGACACACATTCTAGTATCATGGAGATTCATGGGATATAATTCAACAACAGGTGGATATGTTCAATGGATTTGCTGAACGGATACTTGATGGATACATTTGACGGATATAATAGGGAGTGAGAGCTTGCGGCTGCTACACCATGTTTTGCCAACTGCAGAATGCCTGATTGCATTACTCAAAGTAATTGCAGAGTGCGATTTCATGCAATTTCCGGACAAGGTCAGATCTTTAATGTGGCCTACTAAGTGTTCATCGAAAGAAATTTAATTACTCTAAATTACATAGGAAACCTCTCCACGACTTGGATACGATGAAAACGCGAAATGCATTGAATATCGTAACAATATCGCAATCCCTGGCGTGCTAAGAACCAAACATCGCTTCCCGGATTGGCAGGTCCAGGATGCCTCAGGTCAGCGAAGCTGGTACAAAAGCCTAGTTTTCCTGGATGGTACCCAAAGTCATGGCTGGTATAGCTGGATGATTCTTCCCCCAGATATGGTAATGATAGGTTTTGACACATTCCCATATCTACAAATCACCATTTAGAAAGGTGTTGTGAACATGTATAAACCCTATAAATCTCCATTAAATCACCATACTCATGTAATGATAGGTTTTGACCCATCCTCATATTTTTAAAAAAGAATCAGAAGGACATACATCCAGATAGATGATTGCGAAGGAAGCTGATTTCCCATCCCCCAAACGCCAGCATGGCTTTAAGAGAGGTGATTTCTGTCCCCACATCCAGAACATTCATAGGTAAGATCACTTAAATCCATACTTGTTCAACAGGTGAACTCCGAATTGTATAGTTTTGTTCCAAATCTTAAAATTCAATCCATACTTAAATCCCAAATCTTTCCCATGCTTCACCATATTTTACTCTCTGGTAGTTTGTTGCATAGCCATTGAACATGGTCATGTGTGATTTTGCAGAGCTATGTTAGTTTACCATGTGGATTCGTCTAAAAACGGGATACCCCTGAATCCATTGGCTTATCATTCTTTTCCGCATTAAAATTGCCGTCTGGAGGGTATACACCATTTTCAAACACACCAATATCAGTCAGATGGTTGTACATTCCATGGTAGTGCCCATGATTAAAGTATCCCTATATTGTATTTTTTATGGGTGAGATTTCAATCGTTCCCAAAATAGGATAGATTTATGTGTCTTTCTTAAATCAGCATTTTCCGATGGTTTTCCTTAACTGTCCCATGGTCTTCCTATGGTTTTGTTGGTGAAATCACCATTTTTCCATAGTTGACCCATGGTTTTTCCCATGGAATTCATTCCCTATTTCCCCCTGTTTCGAGGCCGAACAGGGACAACAACTTGAAACGCTCGCGCACGGGGCCCGCCAGCATGTTGCGCAAGGGCACCGCCGCCTTCAACGAGGCCACTTCAATGCATTCCAGGAATTGGATCAGTGGGTTTTATCATCCATATACAATCCATATATAGCCCCTATAAATTCCATCCACATAATATATATATATAATGTTGGTGAAACAATAAAAAGCAACGAGTGGGAATTGTAAACATACCAACTATAAAAAATGTGATGTGGGGTGGGGGATGATAATCGGATCATATAGATTTGTCTGAAAAGGTACCCCACAAGTGGTTTACGAACATTTTCCCATTAAAATAGAATAACACAGACATACATTGGGCTATCACCATTTGCAGACAATCCCATATGGGGGGTTCCATACATGGGGCTACGCCAATAAATGGTTGGTTTAGACTGGAAAATCCTATTAAAATGGATGAAGGGGTACTCCTATTTCAGGAAACCTCATCACATATACACATATATATATATAAATATGTACATATTTTATATAAGTGAGGATATTCCATAACTGGTGGTATAAGCTATTCACGATTCGTGGGATTCGTGGGATGCACACCCAAGTATCCATATAAGCGTGCAACCATCGAGAGTGCTAATGTGTAATATATTAACATAATTAAATAACAATTGTTAATCTGACATATCTAAACACAGCGTTACTTGTAAAATAACCTATTTCCTAACACGACTGACTATGTATTAGTTTAGTATCACATCATTGAGGTTTAACACTGTTTTGCATGGTTAATGGTGTTTGGTTTAGTGCCACTTATTCCTAAGCAGTGATGAAAATTGTGGGTTAATGGTGGTGGTAATTAATAGCGATGAATGGAAAAATCAAACCCATTAACCATGACTTATTCATAACTATGGTTAATTGTTTTTTTGTAAATTTTACGGATTTTTGGTTATTGTTGCTAATTGTTAATTAAGAACACGGATGGTTGATTAATAATTAGTAATAACAATGGAATAATAACCATCAATAATAATTAACTAAGATTTCGAGTGATTATTGCTGGTTATATTATTAATCATGAATGGGATGATTAATGGAATGGTGACATTTTCCTAAACAGTGCTTGATATTTTGCCATAAACCATGGTATTGTTTTTTCTTTTACCATGGCTTATAATGAATGAATGAGAATACCTCGGCCATTGTTTACATTCCAGATTTTTAACTATCGACTGGTAAATACAAGGAAGAACCAATGAACGGCAAGGTAATATGGGATATTTCTGGAATATATATATATATATACATTATATATATATACATTATATATATATACATTATATATATATACATAATATATATATATATACATAATATATATATATATCGCCATGTATATTATACAACCATCAACTTGATGTTTGGGTCTGTTGGAAATATAAAAGTTTTCGTACGGCGAAATTGTCATGGGGAACATCCTGATTAACCATCATGTTTTTGGGGTACCCTATTATCATACATGCCAATTCAGCGTGGTACATGATAATACTGTGGATGGAAGAAATCCTGCACCACCTTGGATGGTTGAAACCCGATTAATAATGGTATAAACCATTTATAAACCATTTATAAACTGGTGCAGGATTTCTTCCATCCGCAGTATGTAATGATTCGACACTGGTTAGTGCTTGTTGGTTTATACGATGATATCCCGATTAATCACAGCAAGATGAAACACCTCCAGACGTTGGGCTTCTATTAGGTAGTATTGATTTTTTGGGGAATGGATTATACATGATTATTAATGGGATTCCCTCTGGTAAACTAAGAAAGCTATGGAATATCACCATTTGTAATAGATATGTACATCAACTAATTATAAACGATCATGTTCACTAGCCATGTCAAATTACCGAATGGTAACCCACAAATGCGGGACTTATGAAAACCAGCGTTGCCTGAACCACTGGAATGATCCTTGTGGTTGATCATCGGTTTATGAAAATCTTTAGCCGTCCCCCGTTGCTGTTTTCTCGTTAAGACATCTAAGTATTGTATATATTATACCGGTTGGTTATTTAACGTAGCTATGGAAAATGGCCTATTCATAGATGATTCGAAATGATTTACCTATGAAAAATGTTGATTTCCCATAGCTACGTTAAATAACCAGAGGGTACGAAGAAAAAACGTGAAATACCCTGGAGACAATTATTTGTGAGTGTTAACCAACTTACCTCTCTAAGAGGCCTCTTCTTATGCTCTTCCTGTACCAATTGATCAACGCTTCAGGGATCATTCGGGCAGCCAACTATCCATTCGCAAGCAGTGTCCAAAGCTGCAGCCAGAGGCTGTGCTTTTTTTTGAACCTTTATGGGGATATCATGATATCATTAATCCCTTCTCCCTAATATTAAACCCCCTAATAATAAACACGGCACGTAGTTTTAGTATCAGGGGGGGTATTTATTATTAGGAAACCCGATTAATAAAATTCAACCCTTAATAATAAAAACCTTTTTCCGATCTCAAAATTAAATTTCTTTATATAACGAAATTTAAAATATTACCAAAAATTGGGTTTCGAAGCTTCCCCCTAATATTGAATCAAAACCTTTAATGATAAAAACTATTTTTTCCGATTTCAAAATCAAGTAAGTTTCTTTATATAACGCACTTTAAAATATTGCCAAGAATTGGTTTTCGAAGCTTCCCCCTAATATTGAATCAAAACCCTTAATGATAAAAACTATTTTCCAATCTCAAAATCAATCAAGTTTCTTTATATAACGCACTTTGAAATATTGCCAAAAATTGGATTTCGAAGCTTCCCCCTAATATTGAATTAAAACCTTTAATAATAAAAACTATTTTTTCCGATTTCAAAATCAAGTAAGTTTCTTTATATAACGCATTTTAAAATATTGCCAAAATTGGATTTCCAAGCTTCCCCCTAATATTAAATTAAAACCCTTAAGAATAAAAACTATTTTTTCCGATTTCAAAATCAAGTAAGTTTCTTTATCAAATATTGCCAAAAATTGGTTTTCGAAGATTCCCCCTAATATTCAATTAAAAACCTTAATATAAAAAATCAAAAAATCGGACAGACCCTGATAATAAACACCCCGGGGTGAACTAGTTTTAGTATTAATTAGGGGGGGAAACCCACAAATGGTAGCTCTATTTTCAAATTGTTCCCGAGAGCGCCTGCGAAGGGTTCTTCGTAAAAAAGCAGCCGTTTAATACATCTTCACACCCTCACATCTGCTGATCTACATCTTCACACCTTCACATCTGCTGATCTACATCTTCACACCCTCACATCTGCTGATCTACATCTTCACACCTTCACATCTGCTGATCTACATCTGCTGATCTACATCTTCACACCCTCACATCTGATCTACATCTTCACACCCTCACATCTGCTGATCTACATCTTCACACCTTCACATCTTCTGATCTACATCTTCACACCTTCACATCTGCTGATCTACATCTTCACACCTTCACATCTGCTGATCTACATCTTCACACCTTCACATCTGCTGATCTACATCTTCACACCTTCACATCTGCTGATCTACATCTTCACACCTTCACATCTGCTGATCTACATCTCACACCTTCACATCTGCTGATCTACATCTTCACACCTTCACATCTGCGATCTACATCTTCGCACCTTCACATCTGCTGATCTACATCTTCACACCTTCACATCTGCAGATCTACATCTTCGCACCTTCACATCTGCAGATCTCTCTCTCGCTCTTCTTTCTATCTCTCTCTTAAGGCGGGGGCGGTGCCGCCGGAGCGCCACGAAACGCAACCCTTTCGCACGAAATGGACGTTGGACGTCAAAAACCCAGGTAAAATTGCGATTTTACTTGGCCCATCGCAACTCTTTCGCACGAAATGGACGTTGGACGTCAAAAACTGAGGTAAAATTGCGATTTTACTTGGCCCATCGCAACTCTTTCGCACGAAATGGACGTTGGACGTCAAAAACTGAGGTAAAATTGCGATTTTAGTTGGTACGTCGCAACCCTTTCGCACGAAATGGACGTTGGACAAAACTGAGGTAACATTTTGATTTTCAGGTGTCCATCGCAACTCTTTCGCACGAAATGGACGTTTTGGACGTCAGAAACTGAGGTCAAATTGTGATTTTCAGGTGTCACTCGCAACCCTTACACGCGAAATGAGGTTCGAGCGCCAAAAACTGAGGTAAAATTGCGATTTCACGGGTCCGGTCTCTGTATGTGAAAGTGTTTGTGTGTAAAAGCTTCTGTGTGTGAAAGCTTCTGTGTGTAAAAGCCTCTGTGCGTGAAAAGTGTTTGTGTGTAAAAGCGTCTGTGTGTAAAAGCGTATGTGTGTAAAAGGGTCTGTGTGTAAAAGCTTCTGTGTGTGAAAGTTTCTGTGTGTAAAAGCCTCTGTGTGTGAAAGTGTTTGTGTGTAAAAGCGTCTGTGTGTAAAAGCATCTGTGTGTAAAACCGTCTGCGTGTAAAAGCCTCTGTGGGTGAAAGCCTCTGTGTGCAAAAGCATCTGCGTGTAAAAGCGTCTATGTGTAAAAGTCTCTGTGTGTAAAAGCGTCTGTGTGTAAAAGGGTCTGTGTGTAAAAGCGTCTGTGTGTAAAAGCATCTGTGTGTAAAAGCCTCTGTGTGTGAAAGTGTGTGTGTGTGTAAAAGCATCTGTGTGTAAAAGCATCTGTGTGTAAAAGCGTTTGTGTGTAAAAGCCCCTGTGTGTAAGAGCTTGTGTGTGTAAAAGCGTCTGTGTGTAAAAGCGTCTGCGTGTAAAAGCCTCTGTGTGTGAAAGTGTTTGCGTGCAAAAGCATCTGCGTGTAAAAGCGTCTGTGTGTATATAAAAGCCTCTGTGGTTGAAAGCCTCTGTGTGTGAAGGTGTTTGTGTGTAAAAGCATCTGTGTGTAAAAGCGTCTGCGTGTAAAAGCCTCTGTGTGTAAAAGTGTTTGTGTGTAAAAGCATCTGCGTGTAACAGCGTCTGTGTGTAAAAGCCTCTGTGTGTAAAAGCGTCTGTGTGTAAAAGCCTCTGTGTGTGAAAGTGTGTGTGTGTGTAAAAGCATCTGTGTGTAAAAGCGTTTGTGTGTAAAAGCCTCTGTGTGTAAGAGTTTGTGTGTGTAAAAGCGTCTGTGTGTCAAAGCGTCTGCGTGTAAAAGCCTCTGTGTGTGAAAGTGGTTGTGTGCAAAAGCATCTGCGTGTAAAAGCGTCTGCGTGTAAAAGCATCTGCGTGTAAAAGCGTCTGTGTGTAAAAGCCTCTGTGTGTAAAAGCGTCTGTGTGTAAAAGCCTTTGTGTGTGAAAGTGAAAGCATCTGTGTGTAAAAGCGTTTGTGTGTAAAAGCCTCCGTGTGTAAGAGCTTGTGTGTGTAAAAGCATCTGTGTGTAAAAGCGTCTGCGTGTAAAAGCCTCGGTGTGTGAAAGTGTGTGTGTTTGTGCGTGTGTAAAAGCATCTGTGTGTAAAAGCGTTTGTGTGTAAAAGCCTCTGTGTGTAAGAGCTTGTGTGTGTAAAAGCGTCTGTGTGTCAAAGCGTCTGCGTGTAAAAGCCTCTGTGTGTAAAAGCGTCTGTGTGTAAAAGCATCTGTGTGTAAAAGCGTCTGTGTGTAAGAGCTTGTGTGTGTGTAAAAGCGTCTGTGTGTAAAAGCTTCTGTGTGGCAATGCGTCTGTGTGTGTGAAGGAGTCTCTGTGTAAAAGCTTCTGTGTGAAAGTGCCTCTGTGTGTGAAAGCCTCTGTGTGTAAAAGCGTTTGTGTGTAAAAGCGTTTGTGTGTAAAAGCTTCTGTGTGTAAAAGCGTCTGTGTTTGAGAGCGTCTGCGTGTAAAGGAGTATGTGTGTAAAAGCATCTGTGTGTAAAAGCGTTTGTGTGTAAAAGCCCCTGTGTGTAAGAGCTTGTGTGTGTAAAAGCGTCTGTGTGTAAAAGCGTCTGCGTGTAAAAGCCTCTGTGTGTGAAAGTGTTTGCGTGCAAAAGCATCTGCGTGTAAAAGCGTCTGTGTGTATATAAAAGCCTCTGTGGTTGAAAGCCTCTGTGTGTGACAGTGTTTGTGTGTAAAAGCATCTGTGTGTAAAAGCCTCTGTGTGTAAAAGCCTCTGTGTGTGAAAGTGTTCGTGTGTAAAAGCGTCTGTGTGTAAAAGTCTCTGTGTAAGCGTCTGTGTGTAAAAGCCTCTGTGTGTGAAAGTGTGTGTGTGTGTAAAGGAATAGCGTGTGTGTGTGTGTGTAAAAGCTCCTGTGGGTAAAAGTGTCTGTGTGTAAAAGCGTCTGTGTGTAAAAGAGTCTGTGTGTAAAAGCCGCTGTGTGTAAAAGCCTCTGTGTGTGAAAGTGCCTCTGTGTGTAAAAGCGTGTGTGTGTAAAAGCGTTTGTGTGTAAAAGCGTTTGTGTGTAAAAGCTTCTGTGTGTAAAAGCGTCTGTGTTTGAGAGCGTCTGCGTGTAAAGGAGTCTGTGTGTGAAAGCTTCTGTGTGTAAAAGAGTCTGTGTGTAAAGGAGTCTGTGTGTAAAAGCTTCTGTGTGTAAAAGCCTTTGTGTGTGAAAGTGTTTGTGTGTAAAAGTGTCTGTGTGTAAAAGCGTCTATGTGTAAAAGCGTCTGTGTGTCAAAGTCTGTGTGTAAGCGTCTGTGTGTAAAAGCCTCTGTGTGTGAAAGTGTGTGTGTGTGTAAAAGAAAAGCGTGTGTGTGCGTAAAAGCTTCTGTGGGTAAAAGTGCCTGTGTGTAAAAGCGTCTGTCTGTAAAAGCTTCTGTGTGTAAGAGCTTGTGTGTGTAAAAGCGTCTGTGTGTAAAAGCGTCTGTGTGTAAAAGCCTCTGTGTGTAAAAGCGTCTGTGTGTAAAAGCCTTTGTGTGTGAAAGTGTGTCTGTGTGTGCAAAAGCATCTGTGTTTAAAAGCGGTTGTGTGTAAAAGCCTCTGTGTGTAAGAGCTTGTGTGTGTAAAAGCGTCTGTGTGTCAAAGCGTCTGCGTGTAAAAGCCTCTGTGTGTAAAAGCGTCTGTGTGTAAAAGCATCTGTGTGTAAAAGCGTCTGTGTGTAAGAGCTTCTGTGTGTAAAAGCGTTTGTGTGTGTGAAGGTGTCTCTGTGTAAAAGCTTCTGTGTGTAAGAGCTTGTGTGTGTAAAAGCGTCTGTGTGTCAAAGCGTCTGCGTGTAAAAGCCTCTGTGTGTGAAAGTGGTTGTGTGCAAAAGCATCTGCGTGTAAAAGCATCTGTGTGTAAAAGCGTTTGTGTGTAAGAGCATCCGTGTGTAAAAGCCTCTGTGTGTAAAAGCGTCTGTGTGTAAAAGCCTCTGTGTGTGAAAGTGTGTGTGTGTAAAGGAAAAGCACGTGTGTGTGTGTAAAAGCTCCTGTGGGTAAAAGTGTCTGTGTGTAAAAGCGTCTGTGTGTAAAAGCCGCTGTGTGTAAAAGCCTCTGTGTGTGAAAGTTGCCTCTGTGTGTAAAAGCGTATGTGTGTAAAAGCGTTTGTGTATAAAAGCGTTTGTGTGTAAAAGCCGCTGTGTGTAAAAGCCTCTGTGTGTGAAAGTGCCTCTGTGTGTAAAAGCGTATGTGTGTAAAAGCGTTTGTGTGTAAAAGCGTTTGTGTGTAGAAGCTTCTGTGTGCCAAAGCTTCTGTGTGTAAAAGTGCTGTGTGTAAAAGCGTCTGTGTGTAAAAGCGTCTGTGTGTAAAGGAGTCTGTGTGTAAAAGCGTCTGTGTGCAAAATGTGTGAAAGTGTTTGTGTGTAAAAGTTTCTGTGTGTAAAAGCGTTTGTGTGTAAAAGCGTCTGTGTGTCAAAGTCTGTGTGCAAGCGTCTGTGTGTAAAAGCCTCTGTGTCTGAAAATGTGTGTGTGTAAAAGAAAAGCGTGTGTGTGTGTGTAAAAGCTTCTGTGGGTAAAAGTGCCCGTGTGTAAAAGCGTCTGTCTGTAAAAGCTTCTGTGTGTAAAAGCGTCTGTGTGTGTAAAAGCATCTGCGTGTAAAAGCGTCTGTGTGTAAAAGTGTCTGTGTGTAAAAGCCTCTGTGTGTGAAAGTGTATGACACATGTTATTTCATCTTATCATGGAAAATCCCGCATTAATAGTCCAAAAAAGCTCGGTACCATGATGCCGTGCATGACACATGTTATTTCATTTTGTTATGTAAAATCCCACATAAATGGCCCAAAAAAGATCGGTACCATGATGCTGTAAATCACACATGTGACAATACTTCACTAGTGAAAAATTCGATGCCGTCATGTGCTTGATGTCAAAAACAGAAAAGTTTGATTTCAGGACCATAAAATGTCATGGAGCGGCACTCGTCAAAAAAACATTATCGATGTATGGTCACAACTTTGGTGTAGCGCGCATGGTCTGAAAGCAGTTGTATTGCTGTAGTGAACGGCACAATCAATTGAATGCCAACACAGTAGTTGCAGTACTTTGCTCGAGAAATGTCTACACTTGTGTAAAAGCGTCTGTGGGTAAAAGTGTCTGTGTGTAAAAGCATTTGTGTGTAAGAGCTTCTGTGTGTAAAAGCGTCTGTGTGTATGAGCCTCTGTGTAAAAGCTTCTGTGTGTAAAAGCCTCTGTGTGTGAAAGTGTGTGTGTGTGTGTAAAAGCATCTGCGTGTAAAAGCGTCTGTGTGTAAAAGTGTCTGTGTGTAAAAGCCTCTGTGTGTGAAAGTGTGTGTGTGTA